>JAIPMN010182731.1:0-11687 GCA_020650975.1 Apostichopus californicus
TCGTTGTTAACTTAAGACACTGTCAAATAAAATTATAACAGTAATTATGAATTTTCAAAAAAATAAAAAAATAAAAAATCAGTGACTCTGCATTTGCTCTATTACTATATAACTATACTGCCTTCAACTTTAATGAACGACTGGGTGTTTTATGTTAGCGATTTTAGACAATTATGTCCTTCAAGTTGGGGTTATTGTTTTAACACAGTAATTAATAGGAGTGTGGTATCCATGTGATATATATATACACGTGACGCATAAATACGAAGGTATATAATTGAAACTGAAGTCATAGCCGCTGCATAAAGATGAACAACGAAACTGGAACGCGCCCAAGTTAGCTTGAATGCTACAGGCCCCGTACAAGCTTAATCTGGCTCTGCATACGCAGTATACGCCACTATAGTCGTTTTATCAATCCAGTCCAAGATCAAAACCGATAGTATCTAGACAGTTTTTACGTTAACCTCTGGTCATTGCTCTTTTTGCTTACTTTGAACATCGTAGTTCAAAGGTCATCAGCAATACTACTGCAAATAAAAACAAAAATAGAAAATCAAATAACATGGTCAATCAGTCTCAAAATTCAAATAAACGTTTTCCGTTTCATATTCAAAGTATTTTCCATCCTTAGATATTTAATGGCCCAATTGGACAGTACTTAATGACTGTTAATAATTTGATTCGGCAGGCGGGGTGAACCTCCTATAGAATGCCATTAGCGTTAACTTCGTTGTGAAAATTCATGGGAAATCCAGTACTGTTTCCACCCATTCCCGATCCCACCCCCGTCCGTCCCTCCCCTACCCAGTCAAGTAGCCAGTGCGGGCGCAGGGGCCGTGTCCTTCCCGTACATACTTCTGTGGCCATCTATACCCATCTGTGCCATCATTTTGTGTACAAAAACTTCAAACGTTACAGGACCCAAGTATTGTGCCCCTTCTTAAATCGTTAGTACCTTTCCTTAAATTGTTGGTGCCCCCCCCCCAAAAAAAATACAGAAATCCTGGGTACGGGCCTGTCCGTTCCAATCCACAAACACACACGAAGCATGCACTAACGGATTTGGGACAGTTTCGACCATAAAGTTGAAACTCAAGCCTTGGATATATTTGTGATTTATTCTGTGTGTGGCTTATGTAAATTCCCAGTCCTGCACATGAATATCGTGATATTTGGTTTGCTGTTTTCGGGGAAACGAGAGAACAGTTAATACAGATGAACCTTTGCAGTGAATTAGTGTGCGCATGGAAGTATAAGATCCTGGAAGAGTTACCCCTGCGAGGCGGTGTATGTCTAAAATACAGAGGGATAAAAAACGAATTTAGCATAGATTCCCCTATAGAAGGAGACTTGACACCGACTATGCTATGCTAGACCAGTCTAGAAGGTGATGTTTACAGATGGCAGTTTGGTGGCAAGACATTCACCGTTTTATATCAATTCTAAAAGTTTAATTGAATTATATTTTTCCAACTTTCAGTAAATCCTGACGGCGAGACTATGGTGACTCCCATAATGCATATGGTAGCCATGAGCAACAACACCTGCACACAATACTGCACTGTACAACAAGGAGGGGGGGGGGAGGGGTTAGACACTCAGAAAAAACGACAAAAGCCTGTTCCTGTTTGGAGAGGTAATTGAAGATATCCATTGTTACTTATCTCTCTCCTGATCATTAGACACTTAAAGCAGGTGATCAGTAATGTAAACAACCTCCGTCTGTGAGCAAACTTATGAAATCGATAGAATCCTTTATCTGAAATCAATAACACACAGAGTTCTTATTTGTGGTGAAGGAGATGGAGTCGCAGCACTGCTAAATCTGTGTACTCAGACAGTTGGTTGAGTTTAAATTTGGTATACGAAGCACTAAGACATGCCACTTCATTTGTGAGACACAACAACTTCTTCTTCTTCTTCTTTAAGAGATTTTTGAATTGAGCTAAACGATGAAACTATCTCAATTATATTAACACTCAATTGGTTGTTATACCACATAAAATTTAGTTTACCCGATTATGGAGAAGTGGTATAGGCAACTATGCTATCATACAAACTCTGCGTACGTAGTCTAGTAAATAGTATACCTATACAGCTTAATCAGAATGACAATAGATGGCTATTGTTATATAGAATCAACTCAAAATACAGCGCCTTTGCAGACCTCTAGCAAGGTTCAAGCATCCACTGTGGTTCAGAAACCAATTTGTTTGATTAAGAACCGCAATAAAATTCACGGCGTATTTGGACAAGATACTGGACAGCTTTCGTTAACCAAAATGAAGCATTTTGTTTGACCCCTGTTTTTACCTTCGGCAAACTGGCGAAGAAAATATACGTCTATGGCAAGCCATGTGGGACAAACACCGCATAATATATCCGCGTATTAATTCGAATATATACGCGTATTAATTCGAATATACATGTGTTGTACATGTGTAAAGTTTCGCTTTTTGAAGCGATCTCGCTAGCCCGCCAAAAATTTATCGTTGGTAAATGTACACAGCAAGAGCGGAAATGTTTTTTTCGTGTATATTCTAATTAATCCGTGCATATATTGGATTTAATCCCCATATGTATTTTATTTAATACGTGTATATATTCGAATTAATACGTGCATATATTCGAATTAATACGTGTATATATTCGAATAAATACGCGGATATATTTAAGCCATATGATTGGCTAATAATATATACGCGTATATATTCCAATTAATACGCGTATAAATTCCAATTAATAAGCGGATATATTATGCAGTGTTTGTCCCACATGGCTTGCCATATACGTCGAGAAGAAACGGAAAATAAGTATTGTCACTGACAGTTGCACAGTTGTTTCTTGAATTTCCGGCACATTTGTTGTGGAAATAAAGTACGAAAATGTGTTAAATAGTTACAAAGAAATAGATAAGACTAACCCAGATATACCTCTCAGATGTATAGACTACATGGGGTGGTTAGCTAACATGACAGGATAAGGGAAATTAACACCCCATGCATATCCTAAAGATGTACTCTCTTGTAGTCTCTACACCTTCGATGAACTTCGAATGAATGAGATATAGCCAGGTTAAACTAGCTGTCTTGAACATGAAGTGTCATCATACACAGAGGACAGAGAATGGTGACAAGGGAAGGACGCCATGTTACTATAAATAGAGTATTGAGCCGACAACGAATATCTAATTAATTAATGGATGTCACAAATGTTATTTTGTGAGTTAGTTCTTAATTATAAACCGATTCCAAGAACGCCTCTTTCATTTAAATCACATTTTGAATCATAAAACTATACCATATATTAATAGCTTGAGAAGAGACATCACGTGACTTCTAAACATTTTTAACTTCTCCCATCGTCACTAAGTGATGTATGGAGCGCTAAAAGACAACGAATATCTAATTAATTAATGGATGGGGGATACATTAAGCTTTCATGTAACAAATGTTATTGTGTGAGTTATATCTTAATTGGAAACCGATTCAAGAACGCCTCCTTCATTTAAAGTCACATTTTGAGAAGAGACATCACGTGACTTCTAAACATTTTTTAACTTCTCCCATCATTTTTTTAAGCCCCTAGATGTAATATGGTGCAATATTGATAGGTTATTTCCCAGAACTGGTTGTGTATTTGAAAATGTAATTAAACCCTATCTGCATTAAAAATATTGCCAGATTTAGTAAGCGACATAAAAAGTAACAATGGATTTAAATAAGAATCGTCACAATGGGTCGATCTTTTTTATAGTAACGTATACAAGTATCGCAGAGTTGTCAGCATTTTTATATTAAATCAAGGATCGGGGGGGGGGAAGTGGCGGGGAGGGAGGGGCAAGTACCCCCTCCCCGTAATCCCGCCTAAGCATAACATCACGCAAAATGATAGTCTTCTAAAATGTTTTTGTACTCCCATATTCTATCCTTAACCTGGCCACCAAATACGCAGCTGGAAGTGTTTGCTTTTTTCAAATCGTTGCTCTTTAGATTTTCCTTACAGCCGCAAGATACGCTAGAAAGTCAAATTATGGTCACTCAAATGCTTCAAAAGCATTTTATCACTGGCCAGTATTTCACAACGATAATTTTACTATTTGAAACTCTTACTCGTCGAATTACATATTTGAAAATACTCCTGAATTGGACGAGTGAATAAACAAAAAGATCAGAACCGCCATCAATTGAGGTACTTTGAACACTTTTAGCGTCGTTTGCCGAATGAAAATTTGATGGTCACATGTGGTAACCATTAAAGGTCACAAGTAATGACCCAAAATATGCTAGAAAGTCAAAAATATTGGTCACTCAAGCTTCCAACTTCAACAAGCATTTTACTGCTACCGTTGTCAAACCGTATATTATTCCTCACCAAGACAATTGATTTTCTTCTTAAAAATAATTTTGAAGATAAAGACCAACCAGGAAAGTACTTTTCAAATCTTTTAAGAAATAAAAGTTTGCTAAAAAAAAATTGGGGCCAGTAGGTCTATACTGATGACCATCCAAATTACAAAGGACAGTGAAATCTCTGTATGAATTCAGTTCTTGGAATATGCGGTTCTCCCATACGGCTAGATTTGATGTATTCAAAGTTACAAAGGACACTGAATTCTCTGTATGCATTCAGTTATTGGAATATGCGGTTCTCCCATACGGCTATAGATTTGATGTATTCGGTTCGCGACCGGGTTTCAAGTCGATATTTTGCCTCTTTTGAAACTCTCCAATTTTCTTTTTGCGTTTGGACAAACACTTGTCTGGGCAACGAAATGTATGTATGTATGTATTTTAGATCCTCCTACAAGCAGGAACTCGCGAAAAAGCCACCATTGGCTTATCAAAGCCGTCTCTTAGATTCATATATAACGTCCATGATTATGAATTGTCAACAACTCTGTAACTGGACGACATACATTAATCTTGGAGTGACTCGAACTCGGGACAAGTGAATGGAATCATTTCTTACTTCTTGATTTATCTTCTGGTATGATGAGGGGACGGGGGACGGGGGGTGGGGGGGGGGTGGGATGGGTGTATACGTTTGGTCAATTTCAATTTCATGTTGTGTGTGTATATACTATAGTACACTAGAGGAACACTCATACGGCTATAGCTACCATTTCTAAATAGACGACATACAGAGGCTATAGAGACACCTTGAACTGTTACTTACGTTACTCGATATATACGATGCATTTGATGTTACGACACGATGTTACAACCTCGATAGTATAATGTGTTCATTCAGGCCGTATAGACGTACATGTACGCTTGAAATACCAACAAACAGTTACTTCGTAATCTATCTCCTTAATTTACAAAGAAGCTTTTGTGAGATTTAATCAGACGAGTTTGCATTACCCATAAGCTGTTTTTTTCTTTATCTCTCTCTTTTTTTCTTTTTCTTTTTTGGCTGTTGGCTTACTGATTTATGTCGAAAGCTTAACTTTCCATTCTTCTCCCAGACGTCGGCTGATAATAAGCACAACTACTAAAGGAAAATAGGCTTTATTTGAGATAGTTCAGTATAAACAAATATAGGCGATAAATTCAAGATCTATGTGTAATATGTGGACATTTCTGGTTCGCCGTCTGTATATATAGACACTCGTTCTCAGTGGAGTTCAGTACCCTTTTCTAAATGCAGCAACAACAATAGCAGCTATATATATAATAGGGTAATGCTTATTATGCTCCAAATCTGCCAGCAACGCCAACAATGGTCACATGTATATTAGTGTTAGCTAAGTGGTTTACGCCGGTGCCTTTCAATCATAAGGTCCCGGGTTCGAGTCACTCCAAGATTAATGTATGTCGTCCAGTTACAGTTGTTGACAATTGACAATTCATAATCATGGACGTTAAATATGGATCTAAGAGACTGACTTCGGTCAGCTTGCGGCTTTGATAAGCCAATGATTGCTTCTTCGCGAGTTCCTGCTTTGTATTAGGATATAAAATATGATACATACATACATACATATTTTTTTCGCAATCGTACCGTAAGAATATATATTTTTTTGTATTTTACTTCTTTTATATTGCTTTTGCGGTTTAATTGACCCTCCTCCCGATACCGGGAAACATTTTGGAGGAGGAGTGAGCTTCCATGAATGTTTTTCTTTAGAAACTTTGAACACAATTATCGTTATAATATTTGAGAGACCTTTATATATGGTAAAACATTTTCAACTCAATTTATATTACAAACCTGTACAAACCCTCAAAGCATTATTCTAGTTTTTCACCTTCCCAGTCCTCAATTTGCGTGGATAATTTAAGTTATATATGTATATATTCTGTGACGGTGGGTGCGCTGGGGGGGGGGGGGGGTGGTGGTTAGGGTTAGGCAATACTAATAACCTCAAACAGTATCCTGACATTATAGTTTATACTGCAGCAGTCGTGAAAACTAGATGTTATCGACCATGGTACCTTCTCTTACCCCTCCCATGCATCCCCACCCACAAAACCTCCCCCCATCAAATATTAAATGCATGCATTAAAAAGTAACATATAAGATCAAAGTCCTGTATGATGCACGGGCTGAGGAAGAGAGCACCGCTGGAGAAATGCTTACCCTAACTGTAATTACTCTTTGCAATTATTACAACTTATAAACTTACTTATATCGCTCTCAAATCTTCTCAACAGGAAGATGAAAGCGTTCAAATATTCAACAACAAAAACATCAGAAAAAAGCACTTTGCACGTGCAATCAGAAATCGAGAACGCATGTATATAGTATGGTAATGCCATTGACTGCCCTCGGAGGACTTCTCAATATAAAAAAAAAAGATTTTGCTGAAAGATAGCTGTCCTCATCAAGACCTATTTCTCCGCATTTCTCCGCATCCCCCCCCCCCCCGAAAAATCCTTTGGAACTTATTTGATGGTAAAGAAAATATAAATCAAATAATTTATAAACTTACTTTTGATTACTTTCCCAGAGAGCGAGAGAGAGTTATTGATGCAGATTGGATTTTAAGACAACCTTCGCAAATAGGGCTAAGTCTTGAATGTGAAGTTATTGTGAACTCATTCCGTCCGTCGATGTCCTGATTCAAATTGATCCGTGCTACAAATATATACGAACAATGATGTAAGCCATACAATAAGATCTCTGTGGTAGATGTTACAGATGTTTTCAATTCCAACTTTAAATTATTACTTTTTTATCTGCCTTTTAACATGATGTACAATACATAAACATTATTGCACAGTAGTGAGTTATAACACAAATATTTATAATGGTCTTCTTTCCTTGTTTCTCCTACGGGAATTGAGGAAGGCTCTCAGAATAAGCGTAAGGGTCGATCGATGATATCTAAGGTATGTCCATCATTCAAATATCACCACCACGCAAACTCCCGGTATCTGATTTCCTCTCACGCACAGTACGGTACTTTGTGTTGAGTTCGACCGAATCCGCCGCACTAGAGTTCTGGAAGTAGAATGAAACGGAATGCCCAGGACCTAATCGAAAAGCGAGAAAAGTGATGGCGCTGTTTATCTATACATTCAGTAGATGCCGTATATTTACATAGCGAGCCGCAATATAATATGGCTGTAGTTTTCAACAGAGGCCGTATGTTGCCAATATGCAGCTATGATTTCCAATAGAACTTTCATTTTACACGGTATTGAACTTGAACTACATGCTGTATTCTAAATATGTTTATTCTGAAATATTCTTCTCTTTTCTCTCTTTTTCTGTTTGGTTGGTTGCTTGCCAATTTGTAATAAAACTTCACACACTCACGACGTACTGTTTGGATGGGATCTTAATGGACTAATATAACACTTCCGTGGGATTTTTTTTCACCTGATAGAGACGTAAGTTAACGAATTATAAAGGAATATATTCGATTATACACTTTTTGCTGATTCAATATAGTGGTCATCATACCTATAAACAACATTATTATTTATTATTTTGTTTTATTTTATTTATTATTAAATGAAAACTAGTCGATTCAGGCTTAAATAACTATTTTTTTTTTATAGTTTTATTACTTTCATACACAAAAGAACAGCTTTAAAGTCAGTGGAGGATCCAGAATTTCTTCAACTTAACCAGGGCGGGCAGGAGGCACGTATTATAGATAACTAAATCACTACCGAAATAGCGGTGCATAGGAAAACATCCAAACGAAGGGAGGGAGAGCACGCGCATCATAGATTTATCCCCCACATAGACTGAACGAGAAGCGGGTCACGGGGGGGGGGGGGGCACAGCCCCGTGGCCCGGACCAATAAATGGGACCAGGGAAATATAAGGAAAGAATGAAGTCTGTTCTCATTTTCATAGAATATACTTGATAAATGATGACTTCATAAAGAGGGCCCGATAACATAATTGTCCTCGTCCCCCAACCTGGCTCATGACGTCCCTGCCCCACCTCGACTCCACCCCCTACCTCCTACCATTGGTTACCCTTCCTACAGAGTAGACACTATGAATGAGAATCAAATTTGATCCCTTTTGCAGAATGGTGTAGGTGACACACGACAGACTTACAAAGACTTAAACAGCATTGACCGCAAAAATACTTTTTTTAAGAAAAGTCACTCTAAGAAGAACCTGGCCACGAAAACCAAACGACTGATCCGCTCTCAACCCCAGTCCCCTTGCATCGGGATTGTGACTGTGTGATCATGCATAGTCAGAAGTGAATCACGAGTCCCTTAGAAAATAAATAGATACCACATATGATTTACTAGTCAAATAAATTTGCTATAGTCGAAATTTGTTGATCGAGTATGTTAGTGAAATTTGCTGGTCAAATATGCAAGTGACAAATATGCTAGTGAAATATGCTAGTAAAATACTAGTCATTCATGCTAAAACTTCCACACGTCATGAATTATTAGGCGTACTTGACGTGAGTTTTGTCTTCTTGTATGTACTGATACAACACTTCTGGAAGCTTGCAGTGTGGCCATCACCACGAAATTGTATCCGATTTTTGAAAGCTTTGGCAATTGTTGAAAGAAATGCTAGTATAAGGTAAATTCATGATGACCTTTTAAAGTTTTCTTTTCCCATTTGACCACTGACCTCAACGGAACCCTATTAGAGGGTAATTGACCATTTAAAATCACTTTTCTTTCTTTTCTATTTTGTTCACAAAGAGGTTAAAATGACCATTTTTCTTGTCGTCCTGTCAGACACATGTGCTTCTCTTCGGCCTTAGTCTGCACCTGGTCAAGCGTGAATGGTCACCTGCGGTCCTTGGCAGTCCTTCTAGTATCGGTCACTTGCCATTCTCAAACAATCTTAAGAAACAAAAAGTCGTTCACGTATTCTACGTATCCTTCCTGGACAGAGTAATATATTTCCTATTAAAATATTATCCCCGACGACTTGTTCTATTTCTCATTTTCTTTGTTTTAATTTTCTTTTCTTTTTTATATTCTTAATCATTTAAACATCTGTTCTCTGTATATGATGCGTGAAAGAAACGCCCACAATTTTAGGAAGAGAAAATAAAGCGATGGAAAGGAAATGGTTGGAAGTAGATCACACATAAACTAGAACTTCCGATTTCCTTAACACCCGACGTTAAAAAAAAATACCTACTTTGTTATGAAATATGAACTCGTAAATTTTGGCAGTCGTTTAGTAATTTAGGAAATGAAAGTGAACTTTACCTAACATTTAATCCCATAAAGTGTTTATTTTGTCTTAATATAGAAAAGCAGATTAATTTTGGAGTCTTCCAAAGTCAATTTCCTGTGCTAACCTTTAATTTTTAAAGGTATTCAACTTGTCAATTTTTTTAGCAAAAGTACTTTACGTTCACTTCATTGAATTCTTCTATAGTAAAGAAATATCAAAAGTAATAGAATTAATTCGTCGTAAATGGGAATTATAATGTCTATACTAGTAAATAGTAAAAGGTTCCAGATCTTATAGTGGCGCTATGACAGAATGACAGCTCAAAAGCACGACTTTAAAACTTGCATTTCTCCCAAGTAGAGCAAGAGTTTTCTTAGCTTTATTTCAGTAAGTTGCTCACCACAAAGGTCGTTATCAAATAAGGTAAAGAGATTGGTGGATTTTTTCCTTGAACGACCAAATGCTGCCAAGACGCCGCTGCTTCAATGCAGAACTATATACATCCGTTTCAACAATGGGGAAAAGGAACTTTTAGGTAAATATCAACATTGCACAGGTATGTATGATTGTACGTAGATAGAACACTAACAGAGCTGTTCATTGTGATGTCTATTCTCTCTCATTAGCATAATCTTCTTAAACCGTAACATTCTATCCTCATATTATCATAGGGATTTCTGGGATCAAGGTTGAACGAAAAGATGGACCGAGAAAAATCTGCGATTCAATATACAGCCATTGAGAACGGTTTACAAGTATCGGTTTGTATGGAGCACAGAATATTTACATAAAACGTCCTGTCTGTTTGCTTCATATATACATACTTTGCTGCATATAGACATACGCGTGCTAATTTTTCAGTAGTTATTTAGTCATTGGTTTGATCCCTAGTGGGCTACTGAGCAGGGGCGGCGAAGCCGGAGCATATGTACCACCTACACACCCCTCCTCCCCACCCCCTCCCCTCCCCATCAATGTTCTCCTGTTCCTAACCTCCCATTTCCTATATTTGTTAATGGAAAGTATACTCTTTCTTCATCTTTGAAAAGAAAAAGTGGCATTTGTTATTTAATAAAATTCATTTTGTTGAGAAATTAAGAAAACTGTAAACTATTAGAACGTTTCCTTCTGTTGAAAAATAAAAAAGTTTCGAAGATTTGGCTCCCCCTATCCCATTCACTGAGATCATCGGCCATAGCTTCCGCCGCCTCTGTTACTAAGGGTAATAATATTCAACGTGGAAGGTTTTCAACTATTTTGATCATGCAACTATAGGCCTACATATAGCCTACTATTACTTTACTGTTGAACCAAACGTATACCTGTCCACATTGTTTCGGAGCTGCACAATTCGTAAATAAAGTTAGTCATAATCAGTTTTATATATCCTGGTCAATCTATAATTTTCTATTAACTTCATGACTTTCTCAGAAGACGGTTTTTGTCACCGGCCATCTTTAATAGCTTCCTATTCTCCGATTGACCGTTCAGCAGACGTTACCGGTATATTGTCAAATCCGTTTAGTCTATCAATTTTCCGCTCGGTATTACTGGTCGAAGTGAGTCATCTCCATATTGTGTAATCCCTGTCCAGTGAATCAGGTACCATTGGTACACGCAAGTATATTTAGCTGTTCCCACAACACAAGGGAGGGTGGGGAGGGGGGGGGGCTGGGTCTGACGCAAAGGTTTCTTGTTGTATCTTATTGACGAGCAGGCCTAACTAGAAACACTGGGCTCAGGGGTGATACAACCGGGATCAATTATAGGGGATCAGGAAAACATGTGATAAAGTATACTAGTGTATTATCATATTCAAGGCGGCTATATACTTGTAGAAAAGGAAGAGTGAAAAAAGGGGGCGCTGTTGAAATAATTATCCCCAGGGTACGAACTTGCTCTCAAGACCGTTACTGACGAAGATTAAAAGTTAACTTTTCCAATAGAATATTGAACAGCAGTGAAACTACGGTAAACGTCAGTTGCAAACAGGGGCGTGGCTAGTCTTCTGCTTTTAGCATTTAGGGGTGGGGGTGTCTGTGTTCTACAGAACAAGG
>JAIPMN010182745.1:0-10326 GCA_020650975.1 Apostichopus californicus
AGCTACAAGTTCCAATGCGCAAGGTGGGGGAAAGGGGCTAGAAATAATGTGTGGGTCAATTCTAACTCGGTTTTCGGTCGTTAATTGTTGATGTAGCCTACCAGGTAAATGGTTGAAATGACTTTAACAATTTCAAATTTAATAATTTGATTTATTATGCCATTTGGAGCACATAACATAGGCTATAACAGAACATTACAGGCAAAAACTAGGGGGGGTTGATTGTGTGGGCCAACCCCCCCTCTTCAAAAAGTGGGGGGGTTAAAACCCCCCCCAACCCCCCCTGTTTCTCCGCCCATGCTACCATTCATTCTTCTTTTTTCGTTTAGTGCTCCCGTGTTCTCATAACGTGTTCACACCAACATGCCAACATAAATGCAATACTTGATAACCTCTCGTTTAAGTAGCATACACTTCCGGCCATGTGGAAGCAGTCGTGTATTATTCCAGTCGCAAAAAAAGAGACTAACATTAAGTGTATGGACGACCTCAGACCTGTAGCATTAACCAAGACCATGAAGCCTCTCGTGAATGATTATCTTGACCCGATGCAGTTTGCGTACAGATCGAAACGCAGTACCGAGGACGCCGTTCTTGTCAGCCTCGAGAAGCCCTATTCTCACTTGGAACTCATAAATAAGGGGAACTATGCCAGGGTTATGTTCTTTGATTTCTATTCTGCTTTTAATACTATCCAACCCCATATTCTTGCCAAGAAACTTGTTGATATGAATGTCAGTCATGATCTTATTTTGTGGATGTATCGATATCTAACTGGGAGGTCACAGTATGTTAAAATCAAAACAGCTAATAGCGTTAGCGTGTCCAATGTCATAAATTCAAACACTGGTGTTCCACAAGGTACGTTTTTAGCCCCATTTTTATTCACACTTTATACGTCAGATGTTAGGTCTATCAACGAGACTTGCCCATTGGTGAAATTTGCCGACGACACTGCTCTGTTGGGTCTGATATCAAAAGACGACGATACTGCGAACTTGAGTCAGATTAAGGATTTTGATGACTACAGTAAGCGTTACTTTTTAGAACTAAATGTCAGTAAGACGAAGGAAATGGTCATTGATTTTCGTAAGTCAGAGAAAGTTCACAGGGAGGTAGTTATATATGATAGTGTTGTTAGGAGGGTAGATAAGTATAAGTATCTTGGGGTGGTGATCGATAATAGGCTCTCCTGGCATGATCATCTAGATGAATTATTGAAGAGATTAAATACTATGATGAATTGCTTTCGTATGTTGTACATATTTCCCGTGAATAATGAAATACTTCTTATGGTTTATAACTCAATAATTACTAGAGTGTGGCGTTATAATTTGGTAAGGTGGCAACGCGAGAAAAGAAGATACGCAAAGTATTGAAGCAATATTTCGGCAAGTAGGTCGTCTGCTCGGGACAAAACAGCCAACTTTTGCCTACTACATATCACCAACTACTGAGAGTGAAAACAGATATTATCATGAGCGATGATAGCCACCCACTCCATCAACATTTCGACAGAGCGGTTATTCATAGAAGTGGAAGGATGCGGCTACCACCGTCTCATACGAATCGACATTCTTCCTCATTTATTCCACAATGCATCGAACTTCATAATAAAGACTTTCAACGTTAGATCTCGTCTGGCTGTTTCTTCTGTTCCGACTCTACTCTGTTGCCAGTGTCCTGAGCTTTGTATATTGTTTTACTGCATGTTTTAAAATGTCTTATGTTTTCATATTCTTACGTTGTTTGATACTGTACGTTTTAGGTTTTTATATTTTAATGTTTGTATCTCATATCCTGTTTTATACGAGCATGCAATTGCCCCCGTGGTTTATTAAAGTTGATCTAATATAATCTAATCTAATACCTCACCGTGCTATTGCAGTTCTAAAAGACTAACCCCGCCCACGTATAATCAAACATTTAATTCAACTCTACATGGCGGTAGAAAATGTTCTAACAGTACATGAAGCAAAGATTTGCTCTGTCTTGATGTTTGTTGATCAGTTAGTGAAAGTGCCGGCTTATTTTCAACAATTCCATGAAATAAAAACAGGGCCGCAACCAGCCCCCCCCCCCCCACAATCCTCCCCCGCTGAAAGTTTCCACTTCCAAAATGAAAGTACACCTATGATAATGTGGACGTCTGTACATGTGATATGCGCTATTTCAGTTAGATTTAGCGAAATCTTTTATATCATTTCTTGTGATTTCATTAGTAATGTACAACCTTGATATTCTAGGCACGTATAGGATTGGCGTACAATTCCATACTGTTTAAGATTGTAAAGTACTAAACAATATACAATTGTCAAAAGCTTGTTAAGATCAATGAACCATCAGTAATTGATTTATATATGATCTAGTAGCATAGTGATGTTTTCCAGTCATTTTAATAAAGCCATAGATGTAGACAGTCCAGGCCTGAAATCTTACGGACTCTCAGAAATGACATGGTACTTGGCAGGAAAGTTATCCAGCCCATATTTCAAACAAACTTTTGAAGTATTTTGGATAACTACGGTAGTAAAGGTGTATTATCAATAATTTATAATCCAGATGTTGATACCACCCATATCAATCCCTCCGTGATAACCATGAAAGCCCACAACCATGTGATGTTTGTTGGTGATAATTCCAGTAACAGAACTTAAAGGGAACAGCTTTATCACAAACAATAACTCCTGAGACGGGTTTGTTTGTTTTGGGAATTTTCTTAGTTCTTAACTAGTATAAAAAATTTACATTTACTAAGATTTAATGCATAGGAAACAAATTAATCAATAAGTAGGTATAATAACTGTTAAATATTTAACAGATTGATCAAAATTTGCTCTATTTTTTTTTTTCATTTTCCCCATTCACTTGTTTCCCTTTGGTTTCCTGTTCATACTAATTTCATGCATACCCTTATCTTTTCTCTCTATCCTTTCTTCAACAATTATTTGTTTCACAAAAGGAAGAAAAACAACAATAAACAAATTATACTTAATACAAAATATAGAAATATCTTCACAATTTAGAGTCAATATCAAGAAGGCCTTCCAACAATTTAAAATCAGGCAGTGTCTAGATGTGACGTATCTCTTGCAATCTACAGTCTGTTATATTGAATACAACTTCTTTTCATTGTATTGTTCAAGTATTTGATTGACAGGTGTTAAACTATTGAAAGTGTCAGTACAGTCAGTGTACATCTTTAGCAAGAAAAAAAAAGAAAGAAATTAGTTCAATAGACTTTTGCGATAAAACAAAATGTGTACTGAGTAGAAAAGAGTGGAAATTTTAAACGTACAAATGTATGATATAAATGTGTACAGTATTATTAAACTAATGAGTATAGTATATATTATAGCATTGTGTATATATATGACAGATTAGATTTTGCAAATGGAAATATGGTGACAACACAATGTAGAGTATATAGAGATAAGATAAGGGTTATTGGCCTTGTAGATTTTGGAGGGAGGGTGGTGGGTTGGGGAAAGGGTCGGGGGGGGGGGCGGCTTGTTTGGTCGGGACAGGAGAATACTGCAATGTTGTAAGGATCTACATTAAAATCTTAGAGATTATTCTTGAAACAGACATACTGTTTTTGTTCCTATTAGTATATTCTGCAAACAATGGGAATCGAAGAGACAAAATACATACGTGATTTTGAATGTTATTTACATATAGACTGTTTTATTGGTCTCTACTGTGTATGTAGAGATTGACTGTAATGTTATGTGCGCTAATAATATGCATATATCTAGAGTTTTGTCGTATGGTAGGGGGGGGGGTAGGCCAAGGGTTGAAGTGGAGAAGGTGACGACAGGTTGATCAGAAGAGACGGACAATAATAGTATAACAGGAGACCTTGCTGAGAGTGTGTTCTGTGGGTTAGTGTGTGTGTGTGGGGTGGGGGGGGGTGAGTGTGTGATGTTGGGGGAAGGTTGGGCAACGGGTGTTGTTAACAAGGTAAGTTTCCAAGTGTTATAAACATAGATTAACGAAATGGGGTAAGTGGTATAGCATAGTTTGGTTTAGGGGGAGGGTGGATTAGGGAAAGCTTAGGGTAGTATAGTTGAGAGAGGTACCGTATTAATAGATGAGGCCAATAACGATATATTTAATTTATATCACTGTCTTGTTTTTACTTTAAAATAAATCTGCATTAATAAACAGTTAATTTATAAACTAAGTAAAGAAAATATTGAGCTTTAGTATAACATGGTTGAACTTTTTTTCGTTTTAGCCTATTTTCTTTAAAAAAAATGTTAATTTAATTCATCAAAGTTTGTGTTTATTTATTTTAAGTAGATTTTGGCAATCGTCTTTTCATACTCTAAGATGATGATTAATTGAATTATTTATTCCTCATATCTTGGTCTAATTACATCCTACTTTTTCGTTATTGTTTCAATGAGATATATTATTTGCTTACATTTAAGCTAGGGACTTCTATCCCCTTATTTCAATACATTTCATTTTATTGATGAATTTAATGTTAAAGTTTAAGTGTTTCTGTCTCATATTGTCTCTATTTTACTCTCCCATTAATCATATTCCTTACCTTATGACTATTCTTTCATTGTTAGTTTATTTCTTTATTCAATTTCTTCTTCATATGTTTTGTTTTACTTCTAAAATTATCTAAACCTATCAATAAACCTTCAGTAATTATTAAATATTAACTATATTAACGATTCCTATGTTGTTTACATCTTAAACATTAATATTTATTATATTAATTACAAATATGATGTACATATTTGTAAAGTATACTTACATCACTTTCTTGCATCTTTGAGAGTGTTGTACATAGTTTAATATTCCATTAACTTCATGTTTATTCATTTCTCTCCATTTCTCTGTCTGTATGTTCATCCACTCTATTGATGTTATGATTGGTAGAGAGAGATCAGAGGAGAGGATAATGTTCCCATCTGCATCAATCTTACTAAAAGACCAGACTAGATTCACACAGTATATGGGAATCTGAAGAAAGGAAAATAATAAATATATTTAATATTATCATGTTTGTTTACAGAATATATACTTAAGAATAATACAATAATAATTAATTTATCCAAAAATAACTTGATTTGTTTTAATTTTCATATTAATCAAATAATATGTTGTTTATTTTATTCATATGTTGTTATAGTTTTGTTGAATATTTAATAATAAGTGGTTTGAATTTATAAAAAAAAAAAGATAATTATCATTGTAAATGTTGTTTTATCTTCGCTTTATCTTTGATTTTATGGAAAGATGTTTAAAGGGTAAACAAGAGGGGTAGGTGTATAACAGAGTTCAGTCATTGTTATTTCTGTAGAATGAATTTAAGGTCTGTAAGAGGGGTGAGGGATGGACGGACCAAGGGATGTCAGGGTTGTAGGGAGGGGCGTGTTATGGTAAGGAAGGGTGTACTAAGGTTAGGTGATATTTGGTCTAGGTATTAGGAGGGTGTCTTAGGATGGGGGAGGATGTGGATATCGTTCACCCTCGTGAATGCTATGTTGTTATTGTCAAAGCGTGTGCGAGGGGTGAGAGATAAATGGACTGATGGGTGTCATACTGGGTAGGGATGAGTGTGGTAGGGGTAAGGAGGGGTGATTTAAGGTAAGGGAGCATGCAGACCGCTTATAAATAGCTAATGTAATTTGTGTTTGAGGGGGATGAGAGGGGTGGTATCAGCCGGAACTAATATGAATCATTTAATGTATATAATTTGTAATGGGAAGATCTGGTTTAGGTGGGGTTGGTTTTAAAGTGAACTGTTAATTATTGTACACTTTATGTTAAGGTATCAACTTGTTATTGAGGTATTCTACTACTTAGGTATGTTTGTCAATCACTTCATCTATTTTTTTATTTAAAAGTAAACTTAAACAACAGCAAAATTCGGTCAAATTCGTAAAACAGGAAGCAATTCATTGACCCTTTCTGTCTTAAATTATTATTTTATACTTCACTTTCTGGGAAAATGTTGAAAGATTAATAAAATACGATAATTTATTTAAGCTAAGATAAACTGGAACTATTGCTGTGTAGAAACTTTGAAAAATAATTGAATAATGATTATTTATTTGTTAATTATCCTACACACTCTCTCCAGTAGTTTATTATTTTATTTATATTAATTATTTGTATCTACGATTCTGTTTTATCTTGAGCTTACAAATGTATATACCAATTTGAATCTGCAATTCCTTGTTCTGATTTAAAACAGTTTAATATTTAATAACTATAGAGATCCAATCTCTTATTAAGACATTCAACGATATGATCTAATTTTAGTTTGTATTGATTGATGTATTTATTCAAATATATCCTTTTATGTTTTACTTACGTCATGATTGGATGCTTTCATCAGGAGCTCTATGACTGAACTCTGTACAGACTTACTGGTGTCTCTGTGGATGATCAAAACACCTGAACTCATCGCTGTAATAGTATGGATGTCATCGGGCTATTGAAATAAACAAATAGTAATTATTAAATAGAATAATATTAATGTAATATTGAGGCGTTAAGGAGACGATGAAATTTGGTGTTAATAGCGTAGATTAATAAATTAATTACATCAACAGATATCTGAAATACATCTTAAAATTAGTTAATGTTTACTGTTAAAATGTGTATGTTTGACTTCCTGCACAGTGAAGTTCTCAAACTATGTTTAACAGGTATAATGAATATTTCTTTAAATGTGTTAACATTAATAAATGCATCTACAAAGGTAAGACTATGTTACCTCATAATGTTAATTATGTTGAAAATTATAATGTACAAACATTTCCCATGGACGAAAAAACAAAATTCTAACAAAATGCAATTTGAAGAATCTTTTTAATTCAAAGAACAATAACAGTTGAGTGAGTATTCTATTTTAAGCAGAAATAAAGAAAGAAAACCCAGCAACACAAAGTATTGTAAAAACCACGCTGCGTGTGACTTTACACGACTTCGACCGAGATACATTTCCTGGAATAATGAAATTAATCAGATCCAAATAAATGTATCTAGAGTTAAGAGCAAGATATTGCGAACTAGGAATGTGGAATATTGTTTTCTTTCCTGTAAGAATCACATCGTCTGCCACCGGAATATTCCATACCGGGAGACAATATATGTCTATAACTCTCAAGGATGCTGGCTTTTTATGATTATGTTTGAAAAAATTGATCGACCCCTCTACCCCTTGACTGTTCTGCATGTTACTAATAATAACACTTTCACAGGGAAATGTTAAAGAAACTAACATTATTAATGATTTTAATTTACTTAAAGATACCAAATATTACAAACCTTCCTCCATTGACCAGATATCAGATCAAGGTAACGAGCTTCATTCGAGGATATGACTGTATAAATATATGGAATAATATAATCAATCAATCGTCTTAGTAATAAATGACATCTTTTTAACAATACTTAAGACTCAATATTAATTTGTTTCACATACTTATAATGTAAACAGTCAGAGGTAATGTACCTGTACTAGAGGGGTCGAAAATCGGTAAACTGAACCATTGATATGGTCTCTCTACTAATAAATTAGTAATATAATGCTAGAAATTAACAGTCACTAGTAATCCAACCAATAATTGTATTCTCTTTGTTACCTAATACTTCCGGCTTACTTCACAGTCCTTATTTTATAGTGTAACAATAATATATTAATTACTCAAAACAATAAATCTCTTAGTTATTATTTTAATATATATAGAGACCTGATAGAAAGCTCTCTTAATACAGCTCAAGGAACACCAAAGAAGGAGGAACTTTTAGGAAGTCCCAACCCTTCCCTCTCCCCATTCTACCCACCCCACACAGGACTAGTCTGGTTGTTGTTTGCAATATTTTTTCTGAATCCTCATTCTAGATTCATTCTTACCAACAAATATCTCATTCAACCAGCCCCCGCCAAGCTCCCACCCCACCTCCCCCCCCCCCTCACTCCACCACACTTCCCTTTCTTGTCACAAATCTGTGAAACATTGCAATAAAAGCAATCTACTTTATAAATAATTCTTTAATTCTTATATAAAATTGTACCTTTAATATTCCTTGATCTTGCTTCTTCTGGTATGATGTCTGACTTGATCGATGCCGGTAGTTTACAGTTATCAAGCCTTCAAAAGTAAATAAAGCAAGGAAAGTAAGTATTAAATATATATAAATTGTATGAATATCTGATGTCGTCATTTTCATAAATAACGTGGATGTCAATGAATTTGCCTTTTATTTTAACTTCAATGAAAAAATGAGCTTTGTTGACAAATTACAGGTATCGGCCAGTAGTTATGATTGCGAAACACCCCTTCCACTACCCCTCCTTACGGCCTCTCATTAACATTTGCTGAAATGTTATTTTTAACTATTTACATTTATCATTAAAAACTCTTGCAAATATTCTTCATTTTATAACAACTAATAGTATTTGAAAATAAACAATAGAAGTTTTCGTTTCCATGTACTTGATATTCTTACCATATTTCGTTTTAGTTTTTCAGTGATAATTTATCTTAATTTGCTTCTTGTACTTTTAGGTCGTGTTTAAGTTATAATCTTATTTGTTGTTTCTATTATATTGAAATAGCACCCCCCCCCCACCACACACACACACACTCACCTAGTTAAATCCTAACGTGTGGAAAAGCCTAACGATGTGTTGTACACTACACAGTCAGTAATGAAATTAAATGTTAACATATTTCACAGCTTAAAAAGAATTCCAAATATTGCAACATTTCAAACCGCACGTCTCAACACAAGACTTGTAACTTGAACTAAAATAAAAAATATCACTGCACAATACAATTACTTTATCCCCTCCTTTATACCCCATACGTTTACCCTTTGACTACCCGTCCTCCCCCTCTTACCCACATATTATCAGCCAAGGCCTGTCACGATGTTTTCCCCTTACCATAGTTTCTTGAATCTTGGTGACTTTATACCATAATGAATTAATCCGATCACTTCTTCCTCTGTAAATTCTTGATTCTGTCTACCTTCATTGATGGATATCTTCTCTACTGATAGTAAGCTTGATACACAAAGACCGGACCCAAGTCTGATATCTTTACCGTCAAATCCACTGAAGGACCATTCTAGGTATAGATCAGATATTGGAATCTGAAGAATAGGAAAGAGAGATCACAGTTAACTTATCTTATAGTTCATCCATGATTGATAAATACACATGACGATATCCAACGTATATGTAATAGAACACAAAAATGAATTTAAAAAGCTATATAATTAATTATTAATTTTAACACAAAATTGTCAGTGATTTGTTATTTTGAGATTTGTGATTCAGTGATTTGTTATTATTTCATTTAAATTATTTAATAAAATTAAAACAGAATGAGTGGTGACTCCTTCAAACTTGCTTGCCAAACGTACCAATACAAAAAAGAAACTAAAATTCCTAAGCTGACGAAATTCAGATAAAATTAACAAACAATATCATAATTGGTTTTATATTTGGTCTGTAATATAATATTTAACACATACATTAACTATTTCTGTAGTTATCATAATCTATGCTATTGTTTCATTCCTGTCAGTCAGTGCATTAACATATTCCTACAGCAACACTAGCGGAGACTCGACAACGTTCCTGCCGTAAAGAGAGAAAAACAATATCATATATATATTTTATATTTTGTCTGTAATATAATATTTAGCATAAACATTTATATTGTTTCTGTTATTTTAATAATCCATGCTATTGCTTTATATATTCCTGTCAGTCAGTGCATTCATTCCTACATCCCACACTAGCGGAGACTCGACAACGTTCCTGCCGTGAGTGGCCCACTACAAAGGAGTTTCCTTCCCGGGAGATACAGCGCATCTCGATACGTGTGTTTATCGTATAGGCCTATATCCTACTTGCAATATATTCAAAATAATAATGATAAAATTATTTTCTATCATTGTAACGATACAAATATTATATAGGGCTATATTAATTTCGTGTCGTACATGTTAAACTTTCCATTCGCCAATCGACCGACAAACCAGTAGCGTAGGCAGATAGCCGGCCCGGTTTAAAGTAACATAGCTTAAGCCTAAATAGTATGAACGAAGCCACCGTCATATCTTATTATAATGTACTTTTATAGACTCAAAGTTACCTCCCCCCCCCCCACCAACGTTGACACCGTTTACTTGTAATATTTAGTTCTTCCCATTTGACCTACTGTTTTCCTAATCTAAATCCGTTAGAAACATCCGTCCTTAATTTCTACCAACTTTACCTCATTTGTCGATTTAGGCTTAGCCTAAAGTATATAATGGACGATATACAGGCTATATATA
>JAIPMN010182789.1:0-10186 GCA_020650975.1 Apostichopus californicus
ATACCTGAACGGTAACTTACAGCATGAATGGTGAAATAATAAGAAATAAAAAAAATAACTGTCCAAATCAACCTTACATCAGTCAACTACCTAGACATCAAACTCAAACTTGCAACCGGCATATACCAACCATACAGGAAACCCAGTGACCTACCCAAGTACATCAACGCAAAATCAAAGTTCTCAACACCTATAATCAGACACATCCCCGTCGCTGTAAGCCAAAAAATATATATGCTATCTTCGAAACGAGACGTTTTCAATACTGCTACTCGCGTGTACGACGAAGCCAGAAACCTAGTCGATGCACTGAATCCACACAATATACACCAACTGAAACAAGATAGCGAATGCTCAGCGCACAAAAGAAGAAACCGCACTAGGAACATCATCTTGTTCAACCCCCCATTCAGTATGGACATGAAAACCAATGTAGGAGGTACCTTCCTCAGGCTAATAACAAATAACTTCCCTCGGGACCACGGGCTTCACGGAATATTAAACAGAAACGCCGTGAAGGTCAGCTAAAGCTGTAAGAAAAATATGAAGTCCATCATTCAAATATAATTCTAACATCACCAAGCAGACCAGCAATTCGACCCTTACTAGGTCATGTACCTGTAGATCTGCAGAAAGCTGCCCCCTACGGAGGAAATCTTTAACCAGCGCAGTAGTATATAAAGCCAAAGTCACATCGCACACAGAATCTAAGTCGTACATTGGCAATTCAGAAGGACCCTTGAGGCAGCGGTTCAACAACCACACAAAATCTCTCAGGCATGAACAGTACCAAAAAGAAACGGAACTGTCAAAGTATATATGGAACATGAAAAGAGAGGGAATCAGCCACAATATAAGCGGGGATATAGTGAAGAAATCGAAAAAACGCAAACGTTAAACAGGCTAGTGCAACCTCTGCGTAGAAAAAAGCTGGCAATCTTAGGTACCAAGGACAGTATAAACAGAAAAAACAGAGCTCATCTCAAAGTGTCGCCATGTCACCAAGCCGCCCGACTGTATGGCGGGCCATCAGTCTCAAATCGTGGGGAATCGACTTACACCGATGTCAATCGACATATACCAATTTCTTTCGACATATACCAGTTTCCAGCAGCTTGAATTGACTTCTACCGATTTAAATCGACATATACCACTTTTATTCTACATATCATCGATTTAAATCGACGTATACCAGTTTAATTCGACATATCATCGATTTAAATCGACATATACCAATTTAAATCGATGATAAGTAAAATAAATCGGTATATGTCAATTTAAATCGACATATACCAGTTTAAATCGATGATATGTCGAATTAAATCGACATACACCGATTTAAATCGACATATACCAATTTAAATCGATGATGATATGTAAAATAAATCGATATGTAAAATAAATCGGTATATGTCAATTTGAATCGACATCTACCAGTTTAAATCGATGATATGTCGAATTAAATCGGTAGAAGTCAATTTCCGTGGACTTATACCAGTTTCTTGCAACTCAAATTGACATATACCTATTTAAATCGACATATCATCGATTTAGCTCATTAACATATTCCAAATCCCGATTTCGGTGATGATTGACATGTGAAGATACATCAGGTGATTGCACGTAATGTATCTGGTATATGTCGATTTAAAATGGTAGAAGTCAATTTAAGTTGCTAGAAACTGGTATAAGTCGAAGGAAATTGGTATATGTCGATTTGAATCGGTATATGTCGATTCCCCACGATTTGAGACTGATGGCCCGCCATACGAATGTGCTACGAAGAAACAAGGTCACATAAAGAAATCGTCCAGTTGTCTGATGATCGCCGCACACTTCAGGCGTGAAACTCGAGTAACGAAATGCTGTAAGTTACCGTATATGTATAATTTATTATGTACTTGCTCTTCTTCTGTGTATTGAGCACTTTTGCAACAGGTAGTGAACATCTAAATCTTGTTATATATTCATATATATATATATATTTCTAATTTCTAACAGTGCGTCTGGTTGGCGGGCAAACCTTGAATGAAGGGCGAATTGAAGTTTACCATGAAGGTCAGTGGGGAACGATCTGCGATGATTTCTGGGATGATAACGATGCCTCAGTAATATGTCGTCAACTTGGCTTTGAAAGCAGTGGAACCGCCATAGGTGGTGCAAACTTTGGTGGAGGATCTGGCGAAATTTGGATTGATGATGCTGCCTGCTCCGGACACGAGGCAAATATTGAGGAATGCGGAAACAGAGGCTGGGGTATTCATAATTGTGGGCACGGAGAGGACGCCGGTGTTTACTGTTGAATAAATACAATAGCGACTCGCGTTGATCCATCGATTGTATTTTAATTTGCACTTACATTGACATTCTTTATGTTGTTATTCTAAATGGAGCAGTGAATTTCCTTCTTATTTCAGAAGTAGATTAGAAATAGCAAAGTACAAAATGGGTCTTTTCTTCATTTTCATGCCTTAAAGTTTGAAACATTACCGAAAACAAGCATTAACAAAACAATTATTTCTTAATTCCAACGTGACAAGGTTCGATTGAAGTAAATGCTTTACTTCCTGATAATGATTACATATTGGCTTAGTACTGCTATCATGACAGCAGTAAGTAAATTTTAGGGTTCAAGAAAGAAAAATAGTTTTTAGCGCCCGTAAATGTGGTGTCGAATCGTTCCTTTAATTGGATTTATGTATTAATACTTCTAGATGTGATGAAAATTAAATAAGAGGTAACTTTCACGCATATTAACAGACGTATGACATAGTATATATTATTGTTTTAATTTTACAGGTATCGATCTAATAATTTGTTTGAATTTATGTCAACTTTTAACAACGCTTTTCTACAGTAATATCAAAAGTTCAATTCAACTATTGCAACAAAACCATTTCCAAAAGTAAAAGAAACAGGAATGAAAAAGCGGGGAAAATTAAAGATAAAGCACACAGTGGTAAGCGAAATATTTGGTTAATCTGACATTAGGTTTTAAATTAATAGAAATTTGTTTTCACATAACATAACGTCATTAATAACGTGATAAAAGTAGTACATCTGTGTGTTGTATTCCTCAAGGAGATCCCTTGCGTAATACAAATGTTCCTAGCAAGAAAATGACCCTTTGTGTTTCATTTACTGCATAATTTGACAAACTTTCGATGTTTGTCCTCAAAATATCGACAAATAAAAGATTTTTCAACGCATTAACATGTTACTACATTGGGTATTTGCGATGACATATTAAGCTCTGTAGATTGCCCTTCAGCCTTTCGTTGTTCTTTCACACACACATAAGTGATGATTTCTAGAAATTGTGATACTTACAACATTCAAATTAACATTTATAATTATTTTCTTAAAAGTACTTACAGTTTATTTTGCCATCATTACCAGAAAGGTCAACACAAAATACTTACTTGTCAACAATGAGCAAACTAACATCAGAAAAGATAAACACAGTGTTAAACGAGTGATAGCAAAATCTAAGAGATCAAGGATAGCTTATTGTTTGTAGTGCACTATGCTAAATACCCTACAAAGAAATAAGGGAGGTTTATACAATAAGCGTGAACTTAATTTCAAAGTGAGGCGGAGAGTTGGTGTATAAACTTCCCCACACTGACTTAAAACAAATATTTAGATGGCAAATGGTGCATTCTGAGTCACAGTTAGACTTTAAATTAGGTTCATAAATTAGGACCATAATTAGGCCTGAAAGGAATGTTGTGTTTGTAACTACTCTTGAAATTGTGTGTGAAGCTGAGAGAGATGGGTGAGTGGTACACCTAGAGAAGTGGTTTAAGTTTGCTCCGCTGATTGTAAAAGGAATCCCCGATTGCATCGAGTCACCCTCCCCATCCAATTGTGCCCGCCACTAGTCTATAGAACCTCGCCTTCGGTATTTCAAGTGAAACCATTTTGAAAGTGAATGATCCTCCTATGAGTATTTAACCTGGAAGGAGGGGCTGGAGGGGATCTAAACTATCACCAAATCTCCTCTAAATTCTAAACCCTAAATTGCTCTCAACAGTCTTTCTTGAAGTGGATGCGCAGTACATTCCGAACCATACATTCCACTATTTGAATGTTATTTCTACATATGGACACTGGTATCACATTTTTTTTAAGTTGGTAACAACGGGACACTTTTAAAGTAAATTTTATATAGCTTCAAGAAAGGGTCTTTGAGTACAAAACTGGAATGAAAGAGGTACATCTTTCCAAACGGGGTACTTGTTATATATCAAATGTGTCACTGAGAGGTGTTTAAAATCATGGTGGCGATTAACAGGCCCCACCTGCGATCGTCGGTCGACAGAATATGGTACAGTCTGGAAATTGATTCAGCAGGGGAAGTATTGTACAAATACTACAGGTTTACCTCACACAACTATTTTCCAACCTCACTCAATTTACTGATAAGCAATGCATTTAGGGTTCATTGATAGTTTACATATGGCTCAGAAATACACAATCTCGGAGAGGCCCCAGCACCTGCCTTTCCTCTTGTTAAGAACTGGCTTTAATGACCCAATCAGAGCAACCTTTCCCTAATAAAATCCCTAGTTAATTTCTTGCCCTCCCATAACAGTTCAGGTCCTTACCTAAATCAGTAGGGGAAATTGTGAATTTGTCCCTCCCAATCACCTTTGAAATCCTGTAAACCTCACGGGGAGTGGGCGTGGGGAGTGGCGAATCCAATTGAGTTAATATTTTGTACATTTTTATATATAGTTCATTTATATTCTACGGAATCCAAAGTGTATATCAAACGTAGCATCAAAAAGTTGCCTGCGTGATTTTTTTTGCATCTGAATGTTGTATCTCTCCAATAGCAGCTTTCAAGGTTCCTTAACGTCGTGACAGTGGTTCCGTTGCTCTTTTGTTAAACGTCTCCGTCTTGATAAAGAGGTTAGTTCACATGATAAGGTTTGACAAATCATACAGTGATTCAAGATCTGGATAGAAAATGCGTATACGGAACGGGCGGACTATATACTGTTTTTTTCAGTTTCAAACATCCGAATACTAATACCATACCAGAAACTGTCCTTGGACACGACATGACTTTACAAGAATTACACTGGGGTTAAAATGCTCGGGAGGGGAGGGGTATTGCAGAAGAATTACTCTTTCAGCTTCGTAAAAGAAAATCGTCAATAAATTGTCAGACTACTTAAATTAGCTTCTTGTTCGGCTATGGTTCTAACGGTCCTGGAAGTTACGTAAGTCAAGTTTAACATTCCGTATACACTTCCAAGAATATGCATAGCTTCCATGGATACATGCCAGGATGTTGTTGGGATTAATACCAGGACAATAACAGAGACAAACAACTTAGCTTAATGATGTGCTTGTGCTAAAGGAGTTAAACTAGTGACTATTGTTTTGTTTAATTCACTGTGTGTAATGTGCTAAGATTTTTACTAATTTCCTTTGTAAATGTATCACCTTCTAAGTATAAGGAAAAGAGCATTACATTCTGTTATTATTTGTTGTGAACTATGTGAACATTCTGATGAGACTACTGTCCGTGGTTTCATTGAATAAAACAAAACTATATTCACTGTATCTTTGTTCACTTCTCTTGCCTTTATCATTCAAATGAAATAGTACTCACTTGTTCTCATCTCAAAGAATCGTACAATTTCGAAGGGGAAGGGATGTCAAGATAACAATTTTAGCTCTACAAAAACATACAAATTAACAGAAAAATGCATGGAATTAGTACACAGGCATGTACTGAAATTAAAGATGCTAGAAATTCTCTGGTATTCAGTAACATTTGTGAAGCGGTTCAGTACTGACATTGGCTTTCATCTTTTTTTTTACAATATCAGCAAGCTAAGACATGCGTCATCCTCATGTTTGAGTAACCATAGTATTTTAAGCCTCTTACATATATAAAGTGGTTACATTTATCAATGACGTCATGAAAGTTAAATATATGAGTTACAGCTCGTTCACCTCATATATCGTCGTGTATCGTAATGAAATTGAGTGCAATTAAATCAATTGCTAATTCATTATTAACCTCACGCTCCCTGTGTCATGCACTATACAGTAAGCCTATTTGACCAACAAGCACTTAGTAATAATAGTATGGTTGGCTACTCAGCAAAATACGTGACTACGTACGGAAGTGTAGAAAGTACAGTACGGAGAAAACTTACACAAAATAATCTCGAAATAATCAGAAATTTAACATGTTTTTACCGTTTCACTATATGTGTATGGCGTTTATGGGATCCCCTTCCTACGCTTCTTTACGATACCGTTCTCGGATCTTCATATATTAGGTTACTGGTAGAGGCATTACCAAGCTCTGTTGTATGAGAAACAAGTCTGCTGAGGCACAATTTACTGCACTGCTAGCCAAAAGAACACGCTTTTTTATCATCATGACAGACATGATGTCATTCGGTACCAGAATTAAGCAGTACTAGTACTATGATACGTTTATATCTCGACTGGAAAATCTCAAAAAGATTTTGTTCTATTAGATAATCTTGAAGTCGGCAGTTAACAACCTTCTCGTTGACTTTTGCAATGAACGGCTGATTTGAGATGGTTCTGTAATTCTTCAAGCAATCTGGGTCGACATTAGCCGTTTTCAGGTATGGTGATACACAGCTTTTTTTAAAGCAGAAGGGAACTTACCACTGGACAAAGAAAAGTTAACAACATATATAAATTATGTTGCAAGTACGTAAATACATTATTAGGGATTAGGAATATGTCAATGAGTTCATTGATTGTAACAGGTTTCAATACGGATAAGCTGGAATAACGGATAAGCTGGAATTTGGACAATGGAACTGCTGGTTGAAGAGCGAAGGCTCATTGTTAGGGTTTGACAAAGCTTGTTCTAGCTCGGACAGGAAGTTAACAAATGTATCTCATTGTAACAGTGCATATTGATTTTTGGGAAGTGTTTGTACATTATCTTTATACCCTAAAATCTCACTGACTGTCTTGAACAGAAACGTCTGGTTAGTGAGTTGTTAACAATAAGACCATGCTAGTGTTTTCGTTTGACCAGTCTTATGGCATTCCTGACAACATTTTCATTGCGACATAGGCAAACTAAACCCCCTCCTCTACTTTGCAGTGACCAATGGTGACATTTGTGAACCCGGTGGTCTAATTTCAGCAATGGTGACCTGATCGGTGTCTGTCCCTTGCCAGGTTTCTGTGATGGCAAACGATATCATGTATGATCAAGAGCCAAGTGCTTAACGGAAAGTGCATTGAGTAAGGCTAACTTGAACATCAGCACCTGATGATCTAGAAGGTAGCATACGCCAATTAAAAGCCCCGATGACTAACACACTAAATTAAAAAAGTAATGTGGTCTCTAAGTCTAGATAGAAGTTCTCACTAGCTAAACGCTACCCATCACCGGATAGCTGACAAGTTGGCTTTTCATGGTTCTATCAATTTGTTGTATCATGATCATGCAGATTTTTTTGCTATCCGAGCCGGAAGTTTTCGCCACTTATAAACAAACCTATTCACTCAGTAGTAAATTTTCTTACGCTGTTCCTGTGTGCCTAAAGGGGTCTAAACTTATCTCAATTGACCCATTTCTTTCACCACATGTACTTTAATTCATGCTCTTTAACATGCAAGCCACAAAAAAAACAGTTCTTGATGGATAACATATCAAAAGAGATGTTCTCCTACTGCATGTTGGCTTTTTTCCTGAAGGAGAACATCCGGGCGGATTGATATATACTATAATAGGAGTATGCCACCTTAATTGACATATAAATTGTTTTTTTAATTCCAAAGTGATACTTGTTGTAGTCGTCACAATATAAACCACAACCAAATCTATGCAATTATCATTTTAGGTCCGTAAAGATGTATTTTCAGAGGTTTCAGTATGCGCAATTCACAGGGTGATAGCATACCCCCAAAAAATGTTCTCCTACTGCAGTTTGGCACTTTTTCTGAAGGAGAACATTCAGGTGGATTGATATAGACTCTAATAGGAGTATGCCAACAGAAATACCGGTGATAAAGTAAGAACAACATTGCTTACGTTTCGTTGATGTCTATTACCTTTGGTCCAGTTCTGCGAAAATTGGCGAGTAAATCTAATTGTTGCATATTGGTCGAACAATTTTATAGGTCGCCTTAATTTAGTCCATCATCTGTGCCTACGAAACTCTTTCAGAAGAGAAATGGTGTTATGATCTAGTCTACTATTATTATTCCATCTTTTTAAATGATGGTGGGTGTATGATTGACATGCACTTGGCATTAGTTGGTCTTGCCTGTGTTAATGGAATGCTGGTAGCTTAGGCGGAAAATCATTTGCAGGCCAATCCTTGGTTGAATTATCACTGAAATCCTTAAATGCGAATTCTTAATATATATCCATGAAGCAAGGCAAACACAAAATGATAAAACAACGAAATAATTCGCAAATTAAAGAAAAACACGACAGAGATGTGTGTTGTGGCAGCTTCTTACTCAGCACTTGTTATCATCATTTTATATAGTCAAATCCTTTTAAATAGCCACATTCCGTTTAATTGTGCCTTGTACTTCTGTTTGAGGTTGACTTCTATGCTGAACTCTACATAACTGTACTATTGGTGACACGAAAATCGCTACACGGGAAGATTAGTTTTAATGAAGACCCAGACGAGCAACAGATTTCCTTATAGAAGCAATAACTGACTTCCTTATGGAAGCAACAACATAAGTAGTATTTACATAATACTTATGGTCTTGCTTATATAAGGAACTCAGTTATTGCTTCTATAAGGATGTCAGTTATATATTTTTGACCAGCCTAATGAATGGATCGACCTGATCGCTGTGCGTAACGACAAAATGCGATTATATTTCATTAGGCTGGTCGAAAATGAATGGAACACGTTGAACTTGGGAGACGATATGGATGATATTTTTATTAACCCCCTTGTAGTTGCTACAAGACAACGTCTCAGCCTACGCAACATTGTTAGGAGTCGTTTACCCTCCACCGACACTTCCCAACCCAAGGGGAATATTAAATGTTGTAAACCCCGGTGTAAGGTCTGTCATCATATTATCACGGACCCTGACATTCATCTCTCTCCTTCAGGGGTGTATTTTCATCCAGGTCCATACAATTGTGACACTCCCTTTGTGATATATTATCACTTGTGTTCTCTGTCCGGATATTCAATACATTGGGCAAACCTCCACTCATTTTTGTCTACGGTTTAATAATCACAACAGCTCAATCACACTCAACAAAACCATTTTCCAGTGGCTGAACATTTTAATCTTTCACAACACAATATCGACTGTCTTAAGTTTGCCATAATCCTGGGTAGTCTGTCTGACCATAATGAAAGAAACTGAAGGAAGTCGAATTGAACCTTAAAGTACGTTCCCACTGTCATGATCTCAATAGGGATTTGGCTTTTCTTTCCGGGTTCAAGCACTTTGAGCAGTCTGGGGGCTTAGGGTAGACTAACGTGATATCAATAACTCTTTTTACACCTGACGAAGGACCGGGGTGTCCGATAATTTGTGAAGCGTGTAGTTATATCTATTCTAAATATCATGTTGGATTTGAAGGCATTACATGTTATCCTTATCTTTTCTACTATTATGTCTATGCAACACGTACCTTTGTGATTTAATTTCTCTTTACAATCCCTCTAGACCGTTGCGTTTCTCGTCCCGTCTGCTTTTAAATGTCCCTAACATAAGAACTGCACAATTTGGACCGAGATCTTTTAGCTATGCTTCGCCAGTTTTATGGAATTCACTCACTGAGGTTTTAAGAAAAATTGAAAGTTTTACCCTTTTTAATCCAAACTTAAGACTCATTTATACTGCACAGCTTATAACATCTGAATTCATTTTTTGTTTTAATTTTTCTGTGGTTTGTCCATGGTTTTTTATATTTTCCCGGCTCTTGCGATTATTTACATTTTCAGATTTTAAATTCCCAGGTTTTTATATAACATTTTTCTATTTTTCTATTTTATAACATATTTTCTTATTTGCTATATTTTATATTCACTTGATTTCTGATTCGTAAATTGTTTTCTTGCTTCATATTTGCTTTACTGTTCATCATGTAATTATTATATTCTTTTATCCACTATTTTTATTAACTTAATTTAACTTGATTTTTTGTATTCTTCATCATGTAAAGCGCATATGAATA
>JAIPMN010182809.1:0-13316 GCA_020650975.1 Apostichopus californicus
GGAAGTTGCGGTGATAGAAAATCAGGGGTATTTGGTGGCTTTAATTGTTCCATTTTATCCTACACTGTACTGATATTACTAGGCTAAGTATATGGGCGGGTAGTACTACAGTGGCAATGTATAAGTTATGCTACAGTTAGTCACAGTCCCCAATATAGGCCCCTACTGTACTAGCATATCACTTTCAGTTCCATAGGACTACACTATTCTCACTGGATTTCACAGAGGCTAATTTCGTTAATAGTCACAGTTCCACCACCCAACACGATCTATTTATCCTATTATATTCGTACTTTCGTACCTGGATCGGTCTGTAAGTTTTCCCGATTTACCTGTTCTGTCGACGCAGCAACTGTAATGTCCATTATAAACGTAAACAATAGCACAGATAGCGTCCAACGGCGCACGTCGCGGAACTGATCCTTGTAGTAACTGTCGTTAAAACGTGATCGCGAAATGTTCCATTTTCATTCTTTAAAATCGTCCTCGATTTTGCAGGTCCGATAACAATTTATATTCCTGTGACTTCTGACACCATGTTTCAATCGGTATAGTCGATTGAAGGTGTCCGCGACTGATCCGGTAGGGGAGATATAAACTCGGAAAACTGCTACATAAAGTAAAGACGTTTATTAGGCAGGCGAGTCATCGTCGGGTGCCACGAACTAAAACAACTACTTGTTACACCTGGGACAGACCGATGTGGTGACCTACTGCATCATCGACGGCAAAATGGAAGATATTTTCTGAATTAACCCAAAAGTAACTTTAATACTCTGTAGGTTTGACATTGCATAAAAGGTTTCATTGATCAATGCAGGACAACACCAAATTGTTAAATTCGGAAGAGAATTGTTGAGTCCCAGCAGTTTAGGTCCAATTTTACATATTTTACATATTTAAATTTTGAAATCTTGACAATTGGTAAAGCTTTAATGAACTTGCAACTTTAAATAGTTCTTGCTATGGTATAAGGGATTTGTATCAGCTTCAATGAATACATGGCTGCATAAACAAAATTTTGTATGCAAGGCAAGATGAATCAAGATTTAATACGCCCAAAATGGGATGGGTAACACATTGAAATTGACAGTGAAAATAGTATATATCTATGAAAGGTTGTGAGATGATTAAAATAGTGGCTGATTTACAGTAGATTACGGTTTTGTAAAGCAGTCCATTCTTTTCTTCATTTGTAGAGTGTGAGGTTATCTTATGGCCGTGGTAGGCCTATTCCGTTATCGCAAACTTTACAAGCTAGAGCGTGCTATAATTGGGACCAAATCAGCATATCTTTAAGAGAAATCTTTTTTTTTTGTACCAACAGATGGATAGATCTACATGCTCATACAGCAAAGGGTATGCTCTAATTAGAAATGCCAGGCATGTAAATCGAAAAGTAGATTCACACGTCTTGTGTATATCCTCTGTGACACAGCACATCTTTTCAATGGAGTTAGGAAGTTGCTGGGAATAGTTGTTGCATGGTAGTGATAGAGTATTTCATAAATATAGAGCAGTAACAGAACTGTTACTAGTTGTAGGATATTTTACACGGTTACACCATAGAAAAACAGGAAATTACTATAAGCTTCAAGCAGACAGAACCAAGAGAATGCAGACCAGTCTTCATGGGAAGTCTCCTACATTTCTAACTGTATAAATGGACTCGTCCTTTTGCAATGTACTTCTTACAATGTTTTAGGTCGGTCACATTGTGGCACCACATGTTTTTGTAAGTATTATGTAACATTTGCAGCTGTTTGCCAAGAACATGGAACTTGTTATACAAATGAAGTGGTCCATGCTAAAGTGGCCAAAGTGTTCAGGTTAGTAAGGAGGATTATTGACAACACACCACTGGGAATGCCACTGGGAATGCCACTGGGAATAACACTGTGAATGCCACGGAGAATGCCATTGGGAATGCCATTTGTGGAATGATTCAAGAGTGACCCTAAGATTGGCAACTAGGAATGCCATTGGGAATAATATTGGGAATAATATTGGGACTGTAATTTGGGGAATGTCATTTGGGGAATGCCTTTTGGAGGAGTATATTGTTTTTGGGGTTTTTTTTTTTCATTATTATTTTTGTTTGCTCATAATTTTTTTTCTTTGTGTGTGTGTGTGTGTGTGTTTTCATCGTTTTTTCATCATTTTATTTCTTTTCTTCTTCTTTTTTCGTATGCAATTATCAAGTAAATAAATAATTTAATAAAATAAATAAATAAACAATTATAATAATAAATAAACAAACAAACAAAAAGAAACAAAACAAATATATATATAAATATATAAAAAAAGAAATAGAAGATCATGACCAGTCAGAATAAGAAGAGAACTATTTTTAAAGGAATAAGTTAAGAAAAGAATACAGGTACGCATTAGCCATTCATTGTTCGGTGGGGTTGATGGACCGGGGATTTAATTCTGGAAAAAGTTTTCAACCTAATATGTTGCAAAGCATCCGACGTGACAACATCGTTATCAAAACGTATCGTATTTTCGCTAACTTCCAAACATGGCATCTATTGCAAAATTGATTGCTGAAGCAAAATCATTGGAGGAACTGGATGATATCGTTAACGACGAAGGAGGATAGTTGTTTAACCGTATGTGTTATTCACCACGAACGGCTGTCCTGTTTCTCAAGTGGAAACCGGTGAAATTGAAGGAGAAGAAGAGGAAGGTGAGTAAATTGTACATTTAACAATATGTTTTCCTTTATTAACGATAGTCTCTTCCGTGTTTTATTTCTGTATGTGTTTTTTTCTTGTTTTGTTTCAAATACTTCTAGATGTTTTCTCCCATTTGTTTCACGTTTAAGTTGAACAGTTTTTTAATATGTTTTACTCTTTTTTATATATATATATTTATTCTAATTTGTAATGTTAGTTTCGTTTGACTAGGATTAAGCTGTTATTACTGTTCAATGTCCTTCGTGTTTCTCTATTTTTTTATATATTTATTTTTTCGCACATAGATATTGTCATGCGTGCAGGATCTCCTGATTTATCCAGCAGTCAGAGAGATGTGTTTTAATCCCGTGAGGATGGTAGCGAAGACGAAAATGGTATGTTCATGCATTGTTCTTTTTAGATTATAGAAATTGATATGTTAATCACTCTTTACCACGGTGCCCCCCCCCCCAAATTGTTTATTATTATTTTATTTTGTAATTTTTTTATATATATATATTTTGTAGATGAGGTGTAAATTAAAACAGTTTAAATCTGTACTAGCAATTACACGTAGCTTGATCAGTTATTCATTTAGTTATTTTAAATGCATTAATTTTTATAACAGACGAAGTATGAGAATGGCTTAGATCTGGTTTTCTGATCTGGAATCATCCGTTAAAGACGTTGCACGTCCTCGCATCACTGGAGGGATCAACGAAGGAGCATCCACTCTGAGACCCTCCGTGGAATAGGTGGAAAAAGAAATTACGACGTGGTTCAGGGGGAAGCCAGTGGCGATGAAGAAAATGAGGAGGAAGCCCTTATCGATGACGTAAGCCTTTTATACAGTATTGTAAAAGTCAACGAAAAATCGGTTAAAAAATACAAGGCAACGTCTAGCGATTACAACATTCAATTTCATTTTACTGATAGAGATGACATTAACGCAGATAATTTGACCCAGATTTGAGGTAAAATTTTGGAACATTTATTGAAGCGTCTCAATGAAAATATTTTCCCCCACGACATGGTCAGAATTGTTCTTAACTCCGATCGCCTAAATACACCTATATTAGGAGACGTGATGTGACAGTAGAAAGAATAATGGCTAAAATTTAAAGTGTTTTGCAGTCAAATAAGGACTTGTACTTAGATGATAACTTGCGTTTAAATTTTATTCATTTAAAAATGCCTTCGGGAGGTGGGAGATGTAAAGGTTTCATTGGTTTACAATCTGTGGAATATTTTTTTCGTGGTAAAAGGTGTATTATTCGGATACCTAAGGATGAGCATGGTCTCTGCTGTGCCAGAGCCATCTCTACGGTTATTGCTATACACGAAGCCAAGCTTCCAAAACTTTATAAAATCAAAGCTGGTAGAAATATCCAACTTGAATTGGCTAAACAATTACATGCCCAAGCAGGCGTTCCTGAGGGGCATTGTGGTATTCCTGAAGTTGAAGCTTTCAAAATCATTTAAAATCAAGCTATCAAATTATTGTTTTGACGTCTTCACGTTCTCCCGTAGTTTTGTACAAAGGACCGCATCGAGCAAAAGGATTTCAAATCTATTTGTTTTATCATGATGACCATTATCATCTTTTAATGCAGCCAAGTGCCTTTTACGGATAGGGTTATTATTGCCACTTTCATAACAAGTTGTACAACGATAGGTTTAAGCATAGCTGTGAAATGACGTGTAACGTATGTTTCCATGGCAACTGTAAGCTTGGACCAGACGAAGCATGGCTTCATTGTGATAGTTGTAATAAGGATTTTAAGAATAGGCAATGTTTTAATACTCATTTGAATCGCAATGGGGGTCAATTGTCTATATGTCAACGATTTTTTTATTTGTGAATATTGCAATAAGTTTGAAAAAGTTCGTCAAACTAAGAAAGGGGTAATTATTCCTCATTATTGTAATGAATATTTTTGTACAGTTTGTAAGATCAAAGTAAGGGAAGGACACAAGTGTACTATAGAGGTACACTTAGATAAAGCGGAGGACCACTGGGAAAGAAAACAGAATGATTTGGAAGTAGCGGGCAATAATGGCACGGGATGTGATTGAAACCAAAACAGTGGAACAAAATCTTTGCCACATACCTATGTTTTTTATGATTTCGAAACCACACAAGAAATGGGAACACATGTACCTAATTTGTGCGTGGCGCAAGTTGTATGCGAAGATTGCATAGCTGAATCTTTTTAGTCTCCCTGTGATTTTTGTGAGGAAAAACAAATTGTTTTGAAAGCTTCTAATACTTGAAATGAATTTGGTGCGTGGTGTATGAAAATAAAGAAAGCTACTTTCATAGCTCATAATTTTAAAGGTTTTGACGGCTATTTCATCTTGCAATATTTGTAGAAACTAGAATACATCCCCAAAATGATTAAGCAAGGGGGTTAAAGTCCTGCAAATAGAATTGTCTTGCAACAAAATTCGCTTAATCGATTCTCTTAATATTTTGCCAATGCCCCTAGCTGATCTATCTAAATCCTTCGGTATTACAGAACTTCAAAAGGGGCATTTTCAACATTTATTGAATAAGTCTGAAAATCAAAATTACGTTGGTTCTTTACCCGCTGCTTCTTTCAAACATTTATGACTTTGTACGAACACGAAGTCCAAAAAGGTGAACTGTTTGATTTTCCAAAAGAAATTGTCAGTTATTGTGTCAGTGACGTCGATATTCTCAGATGTTGCTGCTTATTGTTTCGTAATTTTTTTTTATGGAAGTCACAAAGAAAAATTTCGGCCATGTATCTAACACTTCGTTTGATAACGAACAAGATTATATGGATTGTCACTTTCAAACGATGGATAATGACACGGAATTAGATACAGACGAGGAACGGGGGATCCATTTAAGCATTGTATCACTATTGCTTCAGTGTGTAATCTTGTTTTTCGTCGTAATTTCTTAAAACCCGATTCTATTGCCGTATTCAATGACCAACAACAAAAGAATCATTCCTATGCTGCATTACAGTGGTTACACTACGAACGCTTACGTAGAGGTATTTACATTGAAGACGCCCGGAATGGAGGGGAAAGAAAAATTGGCCCCTATTATGTACATGGGTTTGCCCCAGAAACTAAGACTATATTTGCCTATCAGGGATGTTTTAGACATGGGTGTCCAGGATGTTATGACGAGGACACCTTACACCCTTTTTTATAATATTACTATGGGGGAAGTTTACAAACGGACCGTAAAGACTCGGCAATTTTTTCGACATATTTGTCCAGAATACAAGTACCAAGAAATGTGGGAACATGATTGGTGCGCACTTAAAGACTGTCTTTTTCACGAGAAATGAGAGACAATATTAGTAAAGTGCCTAAAAATTTAGAGCCTTTGAAGCCCCGTGAAACTTTCTTTGGAGGTAGAAGAAATGGGATCAAGTGATTTCATCAAGTCAAGGGCAAAGTGCAAATTAAATACGTTGATTTTTGTTCCTTATATCCGTTTGTAAATAAGTATTGTTCTTATCCAGTTTCCCATCCCAAAATTCGAATGGTAGATTTATCTCACGATGTATCACAGTATTACGGTTTGGTTCGCTGTCAGATATTACCTCATAAAAGATTATATCACCCGGTGCTTCCTGTAAAGATTCATAACAAATTGATGTTCCCCCTGTGTCGGAAATGTGTTGAAGAAAAATCTATAATAAAATGTACTCATTTAGATTTAGAAAGGGCGATTACCGGAACCTGGGTGACATTAGAGGTAGAAAAGGCAATAGAAAAGGGATATAAGATTTTAAAGATGGAAGTGGTTTGGCACTTTCAGGAAAATCGGTGTATGATAGGGAGACCAAGTCGGGGGGGGGGGGGCTTGTTTACTGATTACATAAATACCTTCTTGAAAATCAAACAGGAGGCATCTGGTTGGCCTTCATGGTGTAAAAATGAGCAGGATCGAAAAAAATACGTAAGCGAGTATGGTGCAAATGAAGGCATTTTGTTAGACCCTGAAAAGATCACTTACAATCCAGGTCTTAGAGCTCTTGTAAAGTTGATGTTGAACAATTTTTGGGGTCAATTTGGTCAAAGATCAGACATGGAAAAAACTGATCGTCACGTCAGTGGAAAGATTGTACGATTTGGTGAAAGACACTGACAAAATTTATGTCACTAATATTACTTTTGTCAATGAAGAGGTTTTGGAAGTCAATTTCAAAGACAAGGAAGAAATTTCTCGACCAAATTCTACAGTAAATGTTGTTATTGCTGCCTTTACCCCGTGCCATGCTCGGTTGCGTTTATATGACGTACTCCATCGTCTACATGAAAGAGTTTTGTACTTTGATACGGACAGTGTGATTTACGTCTCTCAGCCGGGTGATTGGGATCCCCCAACGTGGGATTATCTTGGTGAATTGACAAATGAAATCGGTCCAAAGGACGGTGAATATATAAGAAGCTTTTGTACTGGTGGACCTAATAATTATGCGTATATAGATTCAGGTAAAACGGTATGTAAGGTTCGTGGCATCACATTCAATTATCTGAATAGTAAAATAGTGAACTTTGACACCTTATACACATGATGGTTCAATCAGTCAACGCCAAAGAAATTTCTCCAGTTGTAACTCATACTGACACTCATAAAATAACCACAGATGTCAAAAGACGAAAAATTAGAAATAAAGTTATGAACAAAGATTATCGAATTGTTTACGATAAAAGAATCTTGCTAGATGATTTCAGAACCGTTCCCTTTGGATATGATTTCTAAAACATGTGTTCGTGGAGTGGGCTGGAGATGATTCGAGAAATGATAAGTCAAACTCCGTTGATGTATATTAAAAGTAGTGAGATTTTTGTACCAAAAATTTATGTAACATTTATTTATTGTACACATGATAACTTGTATGAACTAATGTACCAAGAGAAATAATAAACATCAAAAGGAAAGAACAACGGAAAGAAAAAACATTATTCCTCGTGTCTGTTTACATTTTTTCTCATTTTCTTATTGTGTCTGTTCATTTAATATTAGAATAAATCCTGATGCCTACTATAATAATTACCCATCTTTTATAAACGTTAACAATTATTACAATTTATCCCACTTCATTATAAGATGATGTCGTCTCGTAAAATATTTAGGAGAAGATATTGTTTTACGACGTCTCTTGCTCGGTGGGGTGGGTAATGCAAGCAATGATTCAGCATATTTGTCCTTTTTTAACTGTTGCATAAAATGTCGTCATAAAATGTAATAGTTTTTAAACCCCTCATAAACTGTTGCCACACAATAGGATTAAAGTCTTTACGAGATTGTAACACACCGAGGATTAAGTCGGTAACATTACAGCCAGTCACTGCCTTCCCTTCATAGAGTAATTCCCCTTTAGAATTCCAATCGATCGTAGGATTATCTTGAGATAATTGTTGACGACGAATACGTTCTAATAGTATTTTAGCTTTTCCCTTGATGGACTTTGGAAAACTTCGAACTAAATCGTCATGTGACTCTGTTACTTTTGATGATGATGCCTCCCCTGAAATGAGGGCAGTGTGTTTTCCATCCTGATGTGTTTCTGTCGTCTTATTGTCATCCGTAAGACGAAGCTCAATAGGCTCTCCAGCTGATTTTCCCTCATCCAGGTAGCGTTGTAGAATTTATTGATACAAGTCTACTTTTTCATAGATAGATAAATCCTTTCTCTCTAACGTGTTTTTCATAGCTTCGTCCAATTGATCGAGTCTCGAGTGAGTTTTATCATGATTGGTCATATCAACCACCCTGGCCACATCTTGAGGCATAAGAAACATCTTCTTTGCAAACTGCATAGTTGTGGTTGTTACCTTTGCGTCACTGCACCGAGTAACATACCTCCCAATGACTGAATGATCGGTTTTAATATCAAACTCAATAATCCACCCTGTTGAACTAAAATATCCTTGCGCTTCTTGTTGGATAAACGCTTATTTGAAAGATCTCTCAGATGTTTCTTGTACGATGACAGTTTGGATTTCTGAGCGCGAGATAAAGGTACGTTGCCTTTTACCACATTGGAGGCACATTCGAATAGACTTGTTATTAATTTGGAATCGGCGTGTTGTAGGAAAGCCTTTCTCTGTTAGGGAGAACATTTTGATAACAATTCAATTTCCCGGGCGTGATTCTTCAAGCGACGTAATGCTGGACAGATCGATAAAGAGATATACATAGGGTTCCTTGGTAGCATCTGCAAATGCTTCTTGTACAAATTTGACTTGTCCCGGATACATCTGTTTTCCCAGGTTAGAGACTTGGGTTTTATCCCTGGGATTTTTAAATAACAAAATGTAATGTGCATTGAGCGTAATATTACGCGTTTCCTTTGCCCCGTAAAAGAAATTTTGTCAAATATAGATTACGAAAATATTTCTGTGATGAGATCCTGTGGAAAACAATTCAGTTATGCGTTGATCGTTCCCGTATGACGTCATGATATCGTTTAAAACCATGAATGTCCTGTAAGTCGGGTGAAGATATGTCTTCAAATCCGACGGGAGATCCTCAACAAAGCGGATTTTAGAGGGGGCAGCAGATAGCTCCAAAAAAGCAGGCGTTCCTTCAATAACATCTTGCGTCAAGAGTTTCTTTAAAATTTGAGTTTTGCCACAACCTATTGGCCCAGAAATTACACAGGTAAAACTATGATGTAGCTTCGTCGGATTCATCTGAAGAAAATGATCCCAATTTAGTTGTCCCTCAACCTTTAAGCAAAAATCCACATGCCTCTCTTTAATAAATGACTCTAGCAATTTGAGAGACAATGTATTCGTCATCTATTACAGGTAAATTAATGTCATAGCGTCTTTCGATGAATTCCTTGACTAACGCGTCATTCAGGTTATAGTCTTTAGAAAACAGGTTCACAATTCTCGGCATTGACATACCTCTGACTCTGTGTAAAAGAAAATATAAGAAATACTGTCCACAAACTGTTGAGAGGAAACCTTGGATCTGCTTATCATTTGTCTGTAGTGATAACTTTGAAGCGTATCTCGTAAAAAAATGGTCCAAAATCAGAGGCGCATGCTTCAGGAGGACGTCCAAAAGAGTCCAAAAAGTCTATGTTTACATCATCGGCGTATATCGCCACCCAGTGACTTGCCGGTTCTCCTTTTCTATCCGTGTTTGCAACGAGACACCATGGTGGCTTCAAAGGAAAGTAGGTAAACAGTCTGAAGGGAAATCCCCTCGAAATAGAGGGCGCAATATTGGATCAACCTTCATGATTGTTAATATCTGTCTCGTATCCATGAGTTGAATTAAAAGTCTATAAATACGTTGCGAGATTTATCCACTTCTACGACGGCATCGTATTCGGCGTAAACGATCACGCTCAACTTGTGGTTAAGGCATGTTCGAATTGCATTTCAAGGCACACATTTCCATTTTTACGCAGATTAAAATGCCCTCCGTTGGCTAGGTCAGGCGTCATGTCAAAGGCATACAAAGCGTACCCTCTTGCATAGTCGCTGCGACTTATCTGATTGCCTTTATCAGTAAACATACTATTTAACCCCGAAAAAAGGGTCTGATAAGCCATAATGTAGCGATCATCCCCAAAATTAGGACGTAGTGTCATGGTTTCCATGGTAACTGTTCTCCGTCGACGTATAATGCCAAAACGTTCAGATGATGGTGATGAAAATTATATGGATTTTTGTTGTAAGCTCCGTTTAAGACTTCTGTATCGACACATCCCAACACCAGTCGTTTCGGGAGGTTGCCAAAAAACAAACTTTCTCGTTTGAATATTAAATTCCCTCTCGGAATGGACAATGTTGTGACTTCTACTCTGTTAATAGGGTATTTAGCGGTACCTTGCTCCAAAGCCTTACCATGTGCTAATGCCACTTCAGGGTGAACTTTGACATGGCGAACGTAAAGGGAAGCATCAACAATGCGCACTTTAAACGTTGCATTTGCCTCGCTTGATAGCAAACAAAATTCATTTTTGCTCCGATGTAGCTTTAGTTTTAGTTCAACGCCTACTAATAACATCATCTGCTGAAGGAAAATATCGCAATGTAAGGGACCAACCAAATCTACGACTTTACTGTTTTTAACAAACTCGTATCTTGCTTTCAATCCTTCATTTGCTACTTGTTGATCTCCATTGGGATTACACGAATCCATTTTACCCGCAGTATCTTTATAGAACAAGCTTCCTGTGAGCTGGGATTCCTTCGCCTCTGGACCATAAGAGAGCAACGTCTCCAGCAATGCACGATAGGGGGTAAGTATTCGTAGGAGTTGTAACTAAACGGTCGTTTAGCGTCACATCAACTTCAGAAAAGAGGAACTGGTACATTAAATTAACGGGTCCAACGTTTGCGTCCGGCGGGAGATCCTCATCGTTACTTTGAATCAGCTTTGCCCTCACATGAAGAATAGTTTGAGACAAATCAAGATAATCTTCGGTTGATACCTGCACAGAGAATTGTATCGGAGCTGAATCAGTGATATTAGTGAGAGGGTGATATTGAACCCAATTGCCCTTCACAATGCTGGTTTGTGTAGGAGGTACTGTCAACAAATCCAGCTCTGATTTCATGCATTCGCATGAATGATTATGAACAAGGGCCATGATGATTATCATTACACGTCTAACATATCAAGAGACCTTTTCACTCGCTTGGCTCGTCGCGTTCTGACGTTTTTACGATTTGCTTTTCTCTTTAAGGGTTTTCTTCTAGAAGTTGATCCTTCCAGTACCCTCGTGGCAATCCTTTGCCCTGCTTGGCCCAGTCGTCGCTAGTAGCAGTTTTAATGTGTTCTCCTTGCAGTGTATCGTTTACAATCTCCGTTCCCGTATACAACGCCTGTTTGCCCAGTGCTTTAGCCCCTCTCTTTAGAAATGGTAGGGCTGACCTGGCTAATCTACCTAAGATGCCTCCTAATCCGTGCCCTTTCTGATACTGGTAGCCAGTGAACACTGGAAATCCATGTCCGACTTGTCGGAGGTAATATTCGTGAAATGAATTTTTCATGTTGATGTTAATATCATTACGTGACAAAGAACATTTACTCTGTTTGAAGTGAAGTTTCACGGTCACACGCCCAATTTGGAATGGAATCATTTGGCCGAGATCATCCCTTAAATGTATCTGTATGTTCTCTATTTGCCTGGATTTCACGGGAATGTAGTGTGGATTGGTGTACGACACCGTGATGTGCTCCCCTGGGCGTTTATCTGCTATTTTAACGACGCGCAGTAAGGGCACGTGAGCATCCCCTACCCTCTGATGATCGACTATGTCACTCTAAACAAAAAAACTGGTCACGCCATTGTGTACATCTGATACTACGTCACCGATGTTGAATCCCTCCGTACATATCTTGTTATGGTCCAAGAAGCCAAACATTTGGCTGAGACCTTGAAGAGCGAGGCTCTAACCTCTTTTTACTCTCACCGCAGTTTTGAAAGAATGTTTGTTGAGATGCAGTTTCACGTTGGCTGTCTCCTCTGGGGTTAATTTAATGCGATGCCATCATATCTTGTCCACGTCCTTCACCCAACTGTTAAACTTTGGTGGATATCCCTGCCATTTAACGAAATATTCAGTTTGACCTCGCTTTCGCTTTTTAAAACCGAAATATTCAGTTTCACCTCCTCGCTTTCGTTTTTTCAAAACCTTTTCGACTCTAAATAGGGCGCTCTCATCGACGTGAACACTCTGTAATTCGTGTTCATAAAGTTACCTTCAATAGCCTCACCATCCCAGTCTTGGAGTTTGTACACGGGAATAGGTTTGGGTTTCCTCTTTACCACCGTAAATACTTCTTCACTCCAATTAGGTAAATAACCTTTTTCCTGTAAGTTAAATTTAAAATTTTCACCGGAAGAATATAGAGTTTGCCACACCCTTCCTTCGTTTGCCTTTGAAACGTCTATGGGCCGCGTTTTAATGGATCAGTGATAAGCACGATTGTAACCTTCTACGAGTTTGGGTAGAACATCGATGTACTTCAGAGAATTGCGATGAGTAAAGTCTTTCCACATTCTCGATTTCAAAGTGCGATTGAACCTTTTAACGACAGAAGCAAATAATTAATGTTTTATCTTTTAGAAAACGTTGAACGTGTTATTTATAAATTCCCCGCTCTGTCAGTATGAATTTGAAATGGTGTCCTACCCGAGGAAAACATTGTTTTGATAGCGCTCAACACGGTGGGACCAGTATTATTTTTTAGTGGCACTACCCACGCGTGTTTTGATAAAACATCGATGCACGTTAACACAAATTTAAACCCACGATTGTATCTGGATAGAGAACTTAAAACAACCAAATCCCACTGATGATCCATTGCACTGACCAATACTCTATTCCTAGGGAATCGTCGTCTTGCGTTTTTATGCAGGGTATACGGGTCTTGCTTCTTCAACCAGTTTTTTATTTCTCCTGGAGTAATGGAATACACCCATTCCCTTTCAACTTCATCGTGAAGTCTGTTAATGCCTCCATAACTGGCAGGATGACTGGGGTCATAGTAAATCTTTTTTAAGTAGTTATCGCGTTGTGTGGACATAATGTTAACCCTTCCCAAATGAATTCGAGATGAAAAATGATACAACTTCTAGATACCAAGCTCATAAATTACTAAGTATATAT
>JAIPMN010182811.1:0-10719 GCA_020650975.1 Apostichopus californicus
CCCCCCCTATTGGAAAATCCTGGATACGCCCCTGCAATGTTACTGTGGAATTGCCATTTTACTAACTTAAACTAAGTTAAAGTTATACCACATGCCTGGGCTAACGATCGCCTAGGCCTAACATACCATAGGCTAGGGCAAATGGGAGACCTAAGTTAGGGCTAGGCTACTTAGGCCTAGTAACTTACATTGTAGCCTATTCTGTAGGCCTAAGTTCGGCCAGCTCAGTTCTTATCCAACTTAAGATTTAAAGTGAGTAGGATAGTATGTATTACTGGATCAAGTCTCTCTCGGATCCGGCCGGGTGTTATAATTTGCACTATACCATTGGATAATAGTTTGGCATCGAGTTTACTATTGGATAATAGTGTGCCTTAGGTTAGGGATGTCAAATGTTGTACTTGTGAATCGTTATTGTTAATTGTTATTTATCTCTGTGTGTACATTCTGTCGTTGCATATGAATGTTTATTACCATGTTGATATATGTTGTATTTGTGAATGATTATTGGTAATTACATGTATGGTGATAGTGTAAACGGAGAAGAAAATAATACTCGCCATTTGGCTCTGTGCGCTTATTATGTCGCTGCATTTAAATCATGGTGTATTTTGACAAATAATTATGGTTATAGTGTAAATGATAGCAATATAAAACATGTCATTCTCTATGTGCGTCAGAGTGATATAGTTACATATGAACGAAATGAAACGACACACCAATTGAGTTCAGAAACAAATGTAATATCATTCTTAGTCCATCCTATTTTTGCCACAACGTATGGTCACTACAATAAAAAAAAAAATACTATGTGAAAAAGACTGTCTACCCTACGATATAATTTTAATTAACATTCTACAAACTAGCTACCTTCACGGACAAGATCTAAGGGCTAAATAATTTTCAAAAAATCTCTCTCAGAGTGAGGGGACCTAGCCAGACTCCTCTGACTAGAACTTCTACCACTTGATTGTCAGATCCTCACTCTGACTTCATCAAAGGGGTTACCAATCTCTTCCTGAATATCAAACTTATTAGAGAAGCCAGATTGGTTGACCACTCGATTTGTGTTTTACAAATTCTGGGATACCTTAGACACCAACAGTTTCAATTTTCACACAGAAGCATTTTCGAATGAGTAATGGTTGTAAAGGATACGTAACGGGCCCCTCTAAGTTGTCAAATAGAGTTACTAATGTGCTATGGTATGGTACTAGATCACATAATAGGGATTTGGGCAAGTTGAAATTACATTGTAATTGTTTTATTAATACATAACAGTATGTACACGGTATGTATGCATGTATGCATGTATGTATGTATGTACATAATGTATGTATGTATATGAATATATGCGTGTATGTGTGTATGTGTGCAAGTCACATGTCGTGACTCTCGGGAACACCCAAAATGTCCATAAATGTGGCTGAAATTAATACAAAGGATACGTAACCTAATCTACAATAAATAAACAGGTCTATTAGAGTCAAAAGGTTTTTTTTTAAATAATTCTTAACTTCGGCCGAAAATCGAACTCTTAAAAATTCCACACGCAGTCGCGGTACTGAGCTATACGAAGCTTCTGTGTCACTTTTATACGCTAGGTGGAGCTTATTTTCGTGGTCGCAACTGTCTTACATATCGTTATCTACCCCGAGGTGGAGAAGATCAAAGCTGCAACCCCCGATGGATATATACGCAGAATATGGAATGTAATAAATATGAAATGTTAGTTGTGAATTCAGCGGAGTATATGATCACGTGAGACCATAGAAATTGAAGTAGGGAGAATGACGTCTTGCGAATTATACTGAAGCCAGCCAAAATCGTCAAAAGTGTGGCAGTGTACTGTAGTTTCACAGGTTATTCTTAGGAAGTGATCGTAGAAGCAATTATATAGAATTACTTCAGTAGTGTCGTCTGCTCAGCTGCTGTATTGTTATTCACTGGACCCTGGATATAATTAACTTAGGCCCCTAGACCGGCTACGTCTGTCCTTCGGATGCGATATGGCTAAAGCCTATTGACAAAAATTATCACCACCTCATTTTACTTAAAAGTGTATCCCTAATGACAGATCCACGTACCAGAATTACATGGGATGACGGTTATGATGTCGTGGAATTATCACTAACAATTCAATACTAGGAAATAGGCTTAGCCTAACTTAGACCTATGTGCGTAGCCTTGCCCTTGGTCTAACTTAGGTTAGCCTAGGTCATATTCAAACACATCCTCCATATGCAACATATTCACAACACTGTGGTTTTAAGGCATGCATAATGATATTCACAAACCATTGCTCGGACAAAGCTTTGTGGGCAAAACGACACACTCAAGCCACAACTCGTGCTAACATCTCATCATTTGATGACTGTTACTGAATGTAGACATGCATCAAATTTTTTCACTCTCACTTCATAAGGTGGGATCTGTTATCTAACATAAAGTACTACCAACTTTGCAACATTAATATTAAACTGAGAACTGCATGCATAGACTAATATGGAAGTATTACACAAAAGTAGGTGCGTGTGGGAAGGAGGGGAGAGGGGTGGAGGAGGTAGGGTTGCTCTTTCACGGCATTTTCCAGGGACAACTATGACACTATCTGAGTGGAGCACTTAAATAATACACGCAAGAAAACTGTTTACAATTGTGCCTCTCAGATAACGGAAATGAAATTTTCCAGATATTAAAAGTTGCACAAAACACTCCACGAACTCGAGTCATAAGAGGCGGAAAAAGTTTTCAAAGTTGGTTCTTAAGTCAGGAGTATAGTACTTACCACTCTGGTCGCCATAACATGTCTCTGTTTGTGCAAAGTATACCTACTCTTTCAAAAAAATGGGTAAAATCAAATTCAATTTCAAAGTCGAATGCACAATGTATATATGAAGACATACAAACGATCTGGCTTTTTGTCGTACAACGCAAAGCGCCCTCACTTTTTGAAGGCGTCACTGCTTATTTCTATGAGTGAGGCTGACGCGTCAGTGGCTCGGGTTAACATATTTGATAACGCGAGATAACGCGCAGAGGAAAGCCAATCACAACACAGTAAATGTACCCGCAAATAATCAACGAAACCACAAGTAGGTGGACCTAAAGTGTACGGAATTCTTTAAGTGACGCAATAATTTAAAATACGAATCAAATTGACACAAAAAACACACGGCCTAGAAAAACCATAAACAATTGCGTGTGCAAGAGTTAAGGGGTGAATTTCAACCACATCCGATAGTCGGGGGCTATTTCAGTCGGGTAATGTTTTGGATTCAGCAAGGGAAGAGTTGGACCACTGCTATGGGTGGCAACTTTGTTCAGTTCAGGGCTACTTATATAGATCTAACTTATGCTCGAAAATGCCTCAGAATACATCATTTAACGTCTCTACATTTTTTCTAACTCCCCCCCCCCCGCCCAAACATATAGGAGAGAGCTTCAATGACACCAGTGCAACCCTTTTTTTAAATGCTTGATTTGACTCTGGCCATTCTATAAAGGTTCAGATACCCACCTTGATAAATCGGGGGGGGGGGGTATTTTAATAAGTTGGGGAAAATTTTAATTTACTTTTAATTATCATACAATCGTACGTTTGAACTGTACTTGTATAGCCCAAACCTTGCGTTCAGAACTACTTACATAAAGCTAGTTTATGTGCGTAATATCCATCAGAATGCAGTATTGGAAGTTTTAAGCTTTTTTACTGAGGGATGACCCTCAGGACACCCATTCATCCATCTATCCATCCATCCATCCTGACCAATATTATTTCCGTTCTCTTGTCATTATGTGATCATAAAAACCGTTTCACTTTACCGCATTTTATTTTCATTTGCAATCTTAATCAATAATATTTGTTCGCTTGACAATACAGATCATATTCCGTCCACCATAAAGGAGAGTGAGAGATGAAGCCAAATATTTACAAAATCTATTTCTCCGCACAGCATTTCTTTTATTTTTTACATTATTGCTATTATTTTTGCGGAATCATAATTTGTTATAAAACTAAAATCGTAAACAATACCATTCGTTGTAATTATTAGACTGGGCTATCATAAAAACGAGTGATATAAGAAGCCGAATAGCTGAGAGTTTATTTGGAAGTTTATTAGACTAAGTATGATCGATTGCTATATTACTTTGGAAAAAAATCGCTGTATATAGGTTAAGAAAGCAAATATGGATACTTGAAACCAAACTGGGAAAGCTGGGAAATATATATATATATTAAATGAATAAAGATCAACACACAAGAAAAATTGCAATTCACGACCGGTTTCGTCCTTTTGGGACTCACCAGACGAAGGTAGAAATCGAACACGGGATCTTGTTTCACAGACCGAAGTCCGTACCGCTCGACCATAGTGTGTGTGAATGCGTATGTGAATGTGAATGCGTATGTGTATGCGTATGTGAATACGTGTGTGAACGCGTATAAACTGGCTTTGTATAACTGTCAAAAGAAGAAGAGAAGATGAAGAGAAGGCAAGTTTATAAAGCAAGTGTTTGGGTTATATTGTTGGCACTTTGGATGGTAGAATGAGATGTAAGGGCATTGACGGGACGATCCGGTTATGGAGGGCGCACAGTGTAAAAAGGTTACCGGTTCATTCTAGGGAAGGTAGAATTATGTGCAAAGGTTGTGGGGAGACAGGTAAGCGAGGAACGAAGTAAATTGATGAATAATGTTAGTATTTCAACCAACTAATCTGATAAAAAACAGACACAGTGTACCCTATGCACTAATTAACAACTGTAAAATGATTACCGTTGTGTTTCTTTCAACCAACTGTACTGTGCCAGAGGCCGTGTTATTCCGCCATTGGTACTTTCCGCCATAGGAAATTTGCGACATGTTACTGCCAAATTGTACACGTGTGTAGTTAGTTCCATGCTCACATGGTTGATTTCGAATGGAAAAGGAAAAAAGAAAAAAATCATGGTTGAGCGCCTGGGGAACTTCCCCCCGAGGCCCTGCCCATGCCCTCTTTTCGTCCCGTAGGACCTGGCGAGGAGTTAGTTCCATTGATACCTTCTAAGTATGTTTACATCGGGTATTCCAAATAGTTGGAAAACAGCCCTAAGCAGTATTTCTGTTTGGTCCGGTTCCGGTCTCGTACTCATCCCAGTACCTAGACAGCCTAGCCTGTATATGGATTGTAAACCTTCTTTTGCAGTTGGAAGCTTGATTCGAAACGCAACACTGTATACACACCTACGTACCTCATTCACAAGTAAAAAATTATTCTGGTTTATAAGCTGTTTTAAATGATCAATCGGATAAATCTGACGCGCAGACAATGAGACAATCATACACGCGGACAATCTGGCACGCAGTCAATCAGACAATCAGACAATCAGGCAATCAGACAATCAGACCAACATTAAATCTTAAACGCAGACAATCAGGCAGCCAATGAGTCAATCAGCCAATGAGCCATAAACAATGAGAAGCGCAGCCAATCACACGCGCAGCCAATCACACGCGCAGACAATCAGCCAATCAGACGCGCAGCCAATCACACGCGCAGACAATCAGACAATCAGACGCGCAGCCAATCAGACAATCAGACGCGCAGCTAATCAGACAATCAGACGCCCAGCCAATGAAACAATCAGACGCGCAGCCAATCAGACAATCAGACGCCAGCCAATCAGAAAATCAGACGCCCAGACATGCAGCCAATCAGACAATCAGACGAGCAGCCAATCAGCCCTTCAGACAATCGGACAATCAGACAATCAGACGCACAGCCAATCAGACAATCAGCCAATCAGCCAATCAGACGCGCAGCCAATCAGCCAATCAGTCAATCAGACAATCAGACAATCAGCCAATCAGCCAATAAGACAATCAGACAATCAGACAATCAGACAATCAGACAATCAGACAATCAGACAATCAGACAATCAGACAATCAGACAATCAGACAATCAGACAATCAGACAATCAGACAATCAGACGCCCAGCCAATCAGACAATCAGACAATCAGACAATCAGACAATCAGACGCGCAGCCAATCAGACAAACAGACGCCCAGCCAATCAGACAATCAAACGCCCAGACATGCAGACAATCAGACAAACAGACGCGCAGCCAATCAGCCAAACAGACGCACAGACGCACAGCCAATCAGACAATCAGACGCGCATACAATCAGACGCGCAGCCAATCAGACAATCAGACGCGCAGCCAATCAGACAATCAGACGCCAGCCAATCAGAAAATCAGACGCCCAGACATGCAGCCAATCAGCCAATCAGACAATCAGACGAGCAGCCAATCAGCCCTTCAGACAATCGGACAATCAGACAATCAGACGCACAGCCAATCGGACGCACAGCCAATCAGACGCACAGCCAATCAGACGCACAGCCAATCAGACGCACAGCCAATCAGCCAATCAGCCAATCAGCCAATCAGCCAATCAGTCAATCAGTCAATCAGCCAATCAGTCAATCAGACAATCAGACAATCAGACAATCAGACAATCAGACAATCAGACAATCAGACTATCAGACTATCAGACAATCAGACAATCAGACAATCAGACAATCAGACAATCAGACAATCAGACAATCAGACAATCAGACAATCAGACAATCAGACAATCAGACAATCAGACAATCAGCCAATCAGACAATCAGCCAATCAGCCAATCAGCCAATCAGCCAATCAGCCAATCAGCCAATCAGCCAATCAGCCAATCAGACAATCAGACAATCAGACAATCAGACAATCAGACAATCAGACAATCAGACAATCAGACAATCAGACAATCAGACAATCAGACAATCAGACAATCAGACAATCAGACGCCCAGCCAATCAGACAATCAGACAAACAGACAAACAGACAATCAGACAATCAAACGCCCAGACATGCAGCCAATCAGACAAACAGACGCGCAGCCAATCAGCCAAACAGACGCACAGACGCACAGCCAATCAGACGCGCATGCAATCAGACGCGCAGCCAATCAGACAATCAGACGCGCAGCCAATCAGACAATCAGCCAATCAGAAAAGCAGACAGAAAAACAGACAGTAAAGCAGACGGAAAAGCATACGGAAAAGCAGACGGAATCGCACATGGATAAGCACACGGATAAGCACACGGTCAAGCACACGGACAGTCACACGGACAAGCACACGGACAAGCACAGAGACAAGCACAGAGACAAGCACAGAGACAAGCAGAGACAGTTAGAGACAAGAAGATACAAGCAGAGACAAACAGACAAGCAGACAATAAGCGTGACAATAAGCGTGACAATAATCTTGAAAAAAGAGCGTGACAATGAGCGTGACAATCGGACAATCAGACACGCAGCCAATCAGACAATCAGACGAGCAGCCATCAGACAATCAGACGCGCCGACGCGCAGCCAATCAGACAATGAGACGCGCAGCCAATCAGACAATCAGACGCGCAGACAATCAGACAATCAGACAATCAGACGCAAAGCCAATCAGACGAAAAGCCAATCAGACGCGCAGCCAATCAGACAATCAGCCAATCAGACGCGCAGCCAATCAGCCAATCAGACGCGCAGACAATCAGCCAAACAGCCAAACAGCCAATCAGCCTATCAGCCTATCAGTAGAAAGAAAAGCATACAGAAAAGCAGACGGAAAAGCAGACGGAAAAGCAGACGGAATCGCACACGGATAAGCACACGGATAAGCACACGGACAAGCACACGGACAAGCACACGGACAAGCACAGAGACAAGCACAGAGACAAGCACAGAGACAAGCAGAGACAAGCAGAGACAGTTAGAGACAAGAAGATACAAGCAGAGACAAACAGACAAGCAGACAAGCAGACAATAAGCGTGACAATAAGCGTGACAATAAGCGTGACAATAATCTTGACAAAAGAGCGTGACAATGAGCGTGACAATCGGACAATCAGACAATCAGACAATCAGACAATCAGACAATCGGACAATCAGACACGCAGCCAATCAGACAATCAGACGAGCAGCCAATCAGACAATCAGACGCACAGCCAGTCAGACAATCAGACGAAAAGCCAATCAGACAATCAGACGCGCAGCCAATCAGACAATCAGCCAATCAGACGCGCAGCCAATCAGCCAATCAGACGCGCAGACAATCATCCAAACAGCCAATCAGCCTATCAGCCTATCAGTAGAAAGAAAAGCAGACAGAAAAGCAGACGGAATTGCAGACGGAATTGCAGACGGACAAGCACACGGACAAGCACACGGACGAGCACACGGAGAAGCACACGGACAAGCATGCGGACAAGCACGCGGACAAGCACAGAGACAAACAGAGACAGTCAGAAGCAAGCACAGAGACAAGACAATCAGAGACAAGCAGAAACAAGCAGAAACAAGCAGAGACAAGCAGACAAGCAGACAATAAGCGTGAAAATAAGCGTGACATTAAGCGTGACAATAAGCGTGACAATAAGCGTGACAATCGGAAAATCGGACAATCAGACAATCAGACACGCAGCCATTCAGACAATCAGAAACGCAGAAAATCAGTCTCGTCCACTTATACAATCAGACAATCAGATGATCAGATGATCAGATGATCAGACAATCAGACAATCAGATCATTCAGACAGACAATCAGACAATCAGATCATTCAGACAGACAATCAGATCATTCAGACCGACAATCAGACATGTAGATAAGCAGAAACGCAGAAAATCAGATCAATCAGACAATCAGATCATTCAGACAGACAATCAGACAATCACTCAATCAGACAATCAGACAATTACTCAATCAGACAATCAGACAATCAGACATGTATACAAGTAGAAACGCAGAAAATCAGACACCTTGTCAGTCAGACAATCATACATGCAGCCAGTTAGCTAATCAGACCAAATCAGATCAATCAGACAATCAGATCATTCAGACAGACAATCAGACAATCACTCAATCAGACAATCAGACAATTACTCAATCAGACAATCAGACATGTATACAAGTAGAAACGCAGAAAATCAGACACCTTGTCAGTCAGACAATCATACATGCAGCCAGTTAGCTAATCAGACACGCTGACAATCAGCGGGACTTTCAGTCAATCAGAAGAGCCGACAGACAAGCACACATTCAGGCAGTCAGTGACGCAGAGATCCAGTCAATCAGAGAATCAGAAATGCAGCCAGTCAGACAATCAGGCTTAGAATACTAACGAATAGGATTAATCTACGAATATCAATGGCTTAGAAAACTTACAAATAGGTTTATTCTATAAATATCTGAATACTTACGAATAGTATTAATCTATGTTATCTGTGGCTAAGAATACTTACAAATAGGCTTATTCTATGAATATATGTGGCATAGAATACTTACAAATAGGATTGAACTATGAATATCTGTGGCTTAGAATACTTACGAATAGAATTAATCTCTGATTATCTGTGGCTTAGAATACTTACGAATAGGATTGACCTATGAATATCTTTGGTTTAGAATACTTACGAATAGGATTAAATTATGAATATCTGTGACTAACAAACCTAACATAGATAAACTTACTTATAAAAGTCTGTGGCTTTCACCACTTTACATTGAGGATCTATCTATGAATATATGTGGCCTAGAATACTTACGAATATGATTAAACTATGAATATCTGTACCTTAGAATACTTACGAATAGGGTTAAACTATGAATGTCTGTAGCTTAGAATACTAACGAATAGTATCAATGTACGAATATCTGTGGCTTAGAATACTTACGAATAGGATTAATCTATGAATATCTGTGGCTAAGAATACTTACAAATAGGCTTATTATATGAATATCTGTGGCATAGTATACTTACGAATAGGATTAAACTATGAATATATGTGGCTTAGAATACTTACGAATAGGATTAATCTATGAATGTCTGTGGCTTAGAATATTTAGGAATAATATTAAACTATGAGTATATGTTGCTAAGATTAATTACAAATAGGATTACATAATGTATATCTGTAGCTAACAAAACTAACATAGATAACTTACTGATGAATGTCTGTTGTTTTATCCACTTTACATTAGAGGATCTATCTATGAATATCTGTGGCTTAGAATACTTACAAGTATGATTAAACTATGAACATATGTGGCTTAGAATACTTACAAATAGGCTTAAACTATGAATATATGTGGCTTAAACTACTTAGGAATAGGATTAAACTATGAATATCTGTGACATACAATACTTACGAATAGGATTAAATTATGAATACCTGTGAGTAACAAAACTAACATAGAAAAACTTACTTATGAAAGTATGTTGCTTTATCCACTTTACATTGAGGATCTATCTATGTATATACGTGGCTTAGAATACTTACAGATAGTATTAATCTATGAATATCTTTGGCTTATAATACTTATGAATAGTATTAATCTATGAATATCTGTGGCTTAATATACTTTCGAATAGGATTAAACTATGAATAAATGTGGCTAAGAATACTTACGAATAGGATAAAATTATGAATATCTGTGGCTTAGAATACTTACGTATAGGATTAAACTATGAATATATGTGGCTTAGAATACTTACGAATAGGATTAAGCTATGAATATATATGTGGCTTGAAATACTTACGAATAGGATTAATCTATGAATATCTGTGGCTAAGAATACTTACAAATAGGCTTATTATATGAATATCTGTGGCATAGTATACTTACGAATAGGATTAAAC
>JAIPMN010182858.1:2000-13491 GCA_020650975.1 Apostichopus californicus
CTTGAACATGCCTAGTTGGATCAAGTTTATACTTGGTATGCATGTTCCCCATGATGGCCAATTCCACCATGCTTCACATTACATTTTAGTCATTTCAACATAAATATTTCAACCATGCATTTTATTTTTTCATCATCATAGTGTTGGAATATGTTGGCATAAGGCATAAAATGGTAACAACAAATAATCATTGTATCACAAGTGTGACTCGTGTTACTGCGAGTCACGTTACACGTTTTTTTAACAGTTCAATAGGGCACAATCTGCGATATTTTTATGCGCTTTACAATCTATCCCCCGGTCATCAGTGACTTGTTAGATCTTGCCTGCACACAGACATGTTCCCTCACACAATCTATTTACACCCTGTGGCTGCCAGTTTTGGAGCCTTAATCCATCACCTCATTACAGGTCCTAATTTATACACCTGGATGGAGAGAGGCAATTGTAGCATTGCCCAAGGACACAAACACACAGGGCTCGAACCGGTGATCCTTGAATCATGAGCTCACTGCATTAGCCAATAACCATATTTGACTGTTCAGTTATTGGTGTTTCCGCTTTCTCACTAGCTTATGTATTTGATAATATATCTCATCTGGGGAGTTAGGCCACTTCCAGTGTTTCCCAGCTGGGACCATAACAGAAACCTGGTAATCATCACCAAAGATCACTTTGACTTCTCCTGGATAGACCATACCCGCGTACCCACCAGTCTACCACAGAAATGCTGATGGCATTTTCTTCCAAACACTCAGAAGTTGCATCTTTCGTCAAAGTGAAATGCACAGCTTTATATTGAACGTGGTTCATGTGATGTACATCACCAATACACCTTTTGGAAACCTCAATCATAGCAATTGTCACATTCATTGAACCAAAATGAAAGGCTAGGTGGATCACACAGGAAAGCCTGTGGTAGATCATGTGTGTATGTTGGTGCAGAAGGGTCAGGTTTAGGCAAAGTGTCCATTACAGTCAGTGTTTCAAACCAAACAAGTCAGGAGTAGTTCTTATCAGGGTAAATCATTATTCAGGCCTGTTATAGGCCTACAGTTTATGAATATATATTTTTACAGGAGAACTTGTGAAACTTTGGTTAGAAGAATTAACCCCCACAGTGCGTCAATTCATGTGATGATGACTGCTGTCATCCAGTGCCTACTTGCTTAAAAACGGGCCGCAACACCCAGTGACGAGTGGCGTGTGAACTAGGAACTAAGTTCCGTGTTCAATCAATTTCTGAATGGGTTTAAAGCATTTGTTTCAAGAAATTGCTTCGTTTTACTGTGTATGCTAGATTATGAAATTCATCTTTAATATGTGCAGCTCTCAACAAACATCACTAATACAGCTGTAGGTGAAATCACACTATAATTTGGAATTTTTTTTGTTGTTGTATACAAGCAATGGATTGATCAATGGATAGAAAATTGCCTAAATTTCTGAAAATGTATGTACATTGAGATGTTTATAATAAAATTGTTGACAATATAATAAAATTGGAAGCCAACTGAAATGGACAAGTTCAAATTAAAGCCTATTGTAATTTTGCAATAAATTGATAAATTTTAATCTTTTCTAAAAAAAATGCCAATTTCTTTAAATACATTACAATATAATTATTGACAGTATAAAATTGAATGCAATCAAATTGGAATTCGAATGAAGTTAGCTCTGAACTGAACAAAGTGCAAGTAATGCAATGAACTAAGATACAGGTCTTGAATTGTTGGTATTCTTGTTAATTTAACATATGAATTCCATACAAGTTTGTTTATTGTTTGAAAAACTATTTGTAACAGCGAAGTGCAATTAATGCAATGAACTAAAATACAGGTTCAAGAATATGCTTTGTTCATACTCAGTGATCAACCTTCATTACATACATGCAGAAGCAAGCCTAACCTTACCTACAAACTTGATATTTGTTCGGATTAATTTGTTAACAAAATTAAAATGCAACTTTAAGTGATTTGTTTGAGAAGTTGGGGTTGGAGTAAATTCAAGTGGTTGGAGAAGAGAGTTGTAGTTTGAAAGATCAGGTTATTTTACTTTACTGAATATTGTACCATTATTCTTGTTCAAACCAGTTTTACAAAGTTGCCAATTATCCAAAGTTGTTTATTCAATATATTCTAGAAAACATAGAAATGAGATTTTCACTTATTTTTTTCTATTTTCGAGGAAGCAAGAGTTTGCAAGCATGCAAAATGTTACGGTATATCAAAAAGTCTGCATTCATCTTAGCTGTGTAAAAATCTATGCTTGTAATGAAATGCTTTTAATCTATTAAAATTACCAACTTCAAATTTATATGCTTTCAAGATTCAAATTTCCCCAAAATTGCATTAAATTTAATTGAATTCCATTATGTAAACAGTATTACAACCTATTCAAAATACTGATCCTCTTTTTATTGTTGAATAAATAATGATCCAGTTGTGACACTATGTATGCATGAATTGTAGGTCAAATGTCATATTTTCAAGTCATTTTGTGGTAAATTTATGAATATTTCTGTTCATACATGATTCACAAGAATCAGTGCAGCAGCAGAGTGAATAAAATGAAAATCACCACAAATAATGTGCATTAACAAGTCAATCAGTCTAAGATTGAGATAATCTAAATTTGTATGCAGTTAGTGATCGATTGAGCATACATTTCCAGGAACACACCACACACCTCTCCCATATCTTTTCTTTTGATTTTCATCAGGATTGTCATGAAATCAAGGGGATAAGTGCATCAGTCTGGATACATCTAGATTTATCTGGTATACATAAAATGTCCTTTGTCATTATTAATCATTCAACATAGTGGTGATATAGTGTCATGTGGTTCACTAGCTGTTTAAATTATCGTAGTGCAAATAGAAAACAATACTTATGTCTGTAATATATAATATAGTATAGTATAGTATATATGGGTCCAGACTTTGACTGACCGAACTAGGGACTAGTGAACAACACCCATATTCTCGGGAGCTACAGTATATTCAAATCTGCAGAGAAATCAGTTATTCTGGTCAGTTCAATTGTTGTTATATATGTGCGTGAGTAAGAGTTAATTATCTGAAAAACATTGTCCCTGGAAACTTGAGCCAAAAATTGCCAGTTTCAAGCTTGCGATTCTTGGGAAATTTCAGGGGCGCCAACATTTTTGGGGAGGGATGCATGGAACACCATCCATAATTTATCAGTATTTTTTGTCCTGGGGGAGGGCGGTCACCTACTAAAGTTAAGCGGAGCACCACAATCGGTTGGCACGCAGCATAGCGACGAAATGACACTTTCCAGACCTTACAAAAGCCTTTATTTTGAGGTCTCATGAATAAAAAAATTTGACTTGTAGTTTATATAGTTTGATAACTATAGGTGGGGTATTGAAACATCTGATCCCCGTCTGGATTTCTGTTGGGTGGGACTGAACTTTTCTGTAAAGCGGTACGGAAGGACGCATACTTGGCTATTGGCTATAAGGCGCGATTTCAATCCCCACCCCCCCCCCTCACTTGGTGGCGAAAGTTTTGGCCACTGTGGAACATGTTTTACCTTAATATAATGTTGAGACGGAATACAGTTTAAGAATAATCAACGGTTACAAAAAATTCATTCCTTAGTCCCTTCTATTTTCTCTCCTCCATGCACTTTTTTAAAATCCCCATACATCCCCATACATTTACCTCAGATTGAACCCTGAATATTATATATTATGTTAATGAGTTATTTATTCAAAATGCTATTAGATGTTCTTCCCCCCCCCCCATGGCCTTTACAATGAGTCAAAGTGAGGGGTTTCTCCCTGAATGTATGGGTAAATGCAGCCTTTCAGAGGGTTTTCCACAGTATGTAAAAGGGGCAATGAGATTTTTAACTCAATTGACTCATTGTAAAGGTCATTTCAGGGATTGACACAGATCAAATTTGTGACATGTCATGACTGAGAGACATACAGAACATACCTTGACCTCAATCATAAATCAGTGGGGGAAATCCTTCTTTCTGACTCACTATAATGACCATTGACTCCGGCGATCTAGGGAGTATCTTGCCCCAAAAATTTCTGTACGCTCTGCCCCAACCTGTGGTGGCGCTCCACTTAGATAGTGTCCAAAGCGCCCCTACAGACCATTCTCGACCCCCTGATCAATACCCCTAGCTCCGCCACTGCTCACACACACCAACACTTGTGGGACAGTTTCTATCCATTAGGCAAAGAAAGTGATAATACCCTTGTGGGACGGGAGGGCGCTATTGCACTTATTTAGTTTCACTCTTCCACACAACTTGAAGAAAAGTACATACATTTGTAGAGAAATATTTTTTTCGTGATTTTTCGTGGAATTATCTAAGCATGCCGCTTGTGATTTCTTTTAACTGTAAAACAAAGAGTGACATGGGCTGCCTGGGAAGAAAAAGGAACGTAAAGCGCGCGATTTTTTTGTTGTATATTTGCAAAAAAACGATACAAACATGAAAATCGAAAGGTACATACATCGACGACTATAATACAAGACTATTTATCAAAAACACAGGCCTAAAAATTATGGTCCGAGACAAATTAGGACCCTAAGAATTTTCAGGTTCCCGCCCATTGGCGTCTGCACGATTTTCATGGGTGGTGGGGCCAAGTACCCAACTCCCCCGACTGGCATCCTATGTAGGCTATATGCAGTGCATTTGAGCAAACCTATAATTTGCTTTGTCAGCGTGGTGTAACCCACAAGTTGAGACATTTGAAAGAAATATGCTGTTCAATGGTGTTGTTTACATCACAGTCAAACTGTTTACTAATAGACCTAATACTGTGACCATATCTTTTTCTGGATTGAATTCGAAAAGTCAGATATAAATTAGAGTAAAATTTACATAGGTCTAGTAGATATTTTGCCTTGCACCAGCAACATATTTCTATCGCTATATTACCTTTGCATAGTGGTAATTTTGTGTACGTTAATTTATGCAATTCCAGTGGATTGTTAGATTAGTTGATAAGGAAATAAGTGTTTGTTGAAGACTTCAGCCCCATTCTGCATAAAATTTTTGGATGTTCGTTTATCTTTTTAGGTTAGGTCAGGTTCTTAAAACATGTTTTAATCTAGCGCTGTCAAAAAAGCAAAATCAGTTAACCTTGCTGGTTCGTGGCAGAAAATCCACTACGTCATTATTTTGGTATTGTTCTGATTAAAGACCACACTTGAAATAAAAACCGAAGGAGTCTTTGAATAATGTCACGTTGTACAGAAACCTTATTAAATGCTGATTTGTGTTTTGCATCCCAGGTCACATTTTTAGTGAAAGAAAGACAAAAAAGAAAGTTATACATATAATAAATTTTGACATATGGTGTTAGCACCATGTTAAGTGCCAATTATATATCAATTTGAGTAGTACGTTACAATTAAAGTGAATTCTATGTTCATTGCCGAAATTCCCCTAAAGGTAATGGTAGGGGATTTCTACTTGTGATCATATAAAAGATACAGCTGCTATATCTGTATCTTGTACTGTATCTACACAGAAAGTATTCATCATTAAAACTATTGTTTTCTCTTGCTGCTGGGATTTTTTTCATATTAATGTCGTTATTTTGTGGGGTGAAATTCTAATCACTATCCTAAATGCGTTTCAGGTCAAGGGTATGAATGATTGTAAATGAAAAATTGCTGATTATGAAATACTGATTTCATTGTTTTGTTTTTTGGGGGCCATCCTCAAAATATTTGGTTGAAAAGATTTGGGTACATAAGAAGGGCCCATCTTTTTAACCACACTTCAACATTTCGTATACTTTTGAACTCTATGTAGAGCCATGCCATTTTGGCATAGCTGGCCTGCCTTAGAATTTAACTCCACCGGAACTTGTCAAACCCTTCCGCTCAGATTGGGAGACCCCTCAGGGCGTGGGGTAGCCTTGATATCTATTGTTCTAAGACACAACGTTACTTAGTGTCAGGAGGGACACTTAAGTCCCCATCAAGGACCATATAGAGAAAGAAAAAAAACTGAAGACACAAACACTCAGACTCGATTACAATGCTTAAAGTGCTTGTCCAAAGCATTCTTAAACCCATTGACACTACTTGCAAGTACAACTTTCTTAGGCAAACCATTCCACTCATTCGCAACCCTATTAGAAAAAAGTTATGCCGAATATTAATCCTACTATGTGACTTTTGGAGTTGAAGACAATGACCTATGGTACAACTACTGTTAGCAAACATGAAAAAGTAGGTAAAGGATAAATTGTCGAAACCATAGACAATCTTGAAAACCTGGATCAAGTCCCCACGTAACCTCCTCAGCTCCAGTGTGGTGAGATTCAACAGTTGTAACCGCCTATAATAAGGAACACCCTTTAAGGAACTAATCATCCTAATCGTCATACTAATCATCCTAGTAGCCCTCCTCTGGACCTTTTCAAGTACATCCTTATCCTTAGCAAAATATGGGTTCCAAGCCTGCACAGCATACTCCAGATGAGGCCTAACCAACTGCTTATAAAGCCTAACTAAGATGTCCTCTTTCAGAAAACTGAAGTTCCTCTTGATCATACCTAAAACCCTATTACCTCTTTTATCAGCTTCAAGACAATGTTTAGAAGGTTGCAGAGATGAGTCAATGTAAATACCTAGGTCTCTTTCAACAGAGACCTCCTGTAACTCCACACCATTAAGATTGTATGTAAACTTATTGGTTACTACTACCAATGTGCATTACCTTGCATTTATCAATATTAAGAGCATTTGCCACCCCTGAGAACAGGAAAAAAACCTTATCCAAATCCGTTTCAAACTTCTCAGAATCGCTTTTGGAAGAGACCTCAGAATACAATTTGGTGTCATCAGCAAACTTCTTAGCTGTACACAAAATGTCTCCGTCGATGTCATTTATGTAGGCAACAAACAAAAAGGGACCCAATACAGACCCTTGTGGAACCCCACTAGTAACGTCCTGCCAAGAAGCACAGCTTATAATTACCACCCTCTGTTTCCTATTACCAAGCCAATTCTCGATCCAAGACAGTAAATTCCCATTGACACCCATACTCTTCAGCCTAAGTAAAAGACGCTGGTGGGGAACTTTATGAAAGGCCTTCTGGAAATCCAGTAACACAACATCTACAGACTTCTGCCTATTCAGTGAGCTTGTTACATCTTCCATAAACTGAAGGATATTAGTGAGACAAGACCTTTTTTTGGTAAAAAGCCATGTTGAGACTCCCTGATCAAAGACTGACTGCTGAAGTGACAGACCATTGACTTTTTAACAATAGACTCCATGACCTTACAAACAACACTAGTGAGACTAACGGGCCTATAATTACAGGGCTTAGACTTATCACCCTTCTTGAAAATTGGGGTAATATTAGCACATCTCCAGTCCTTAGGAACATAACCTTCATTCATAAATTTACTAAAAACCAATCACAGTGGAACGCAGAAATGGTGTGCAAAAGTCTTCAACAAATACGGATGGATTGCATCCGGTCCAGAAGCTTTAGAAACATTTAGACGAAGCAGCTCCTTTAAGACAACCTCATCTGAAAATAAGACCGTATCCAGTTTAGGCCTATCACTGCCCCCCTGAAAATCTGGAATACTACTCATATCTTCCCTTGTAAAAACCGACACAAAATAGTTCTTCAAAAGATCTGCAAGTTCCTGACTATCAGTAACTATATTATCAGCATGTGGTGCCCTAAGAGAAACAATTGCATCTTCAACTTTCTGCTTTGACCTGACATAAGAAAAGAAGGCCTTTGGGTTATCCTTAATTTTTAGGGCAATGCTATTTTCGAAATTAAATTTTGCATCAGAGACTAAGCATTCCACTTTCAGCTGATGAATTTTAAACTTGGCCAAAACAGATTGAGATTTAGTCCTCCTAAACAACTTCCACATTCTACGTTTTTGCGTAATTGCACATCTAACTTTCTTATTCATCCAGTGAGGCATACTGCTTTTACGACGATTCTTCCACGGAACATGATTTTCCATAATGACCTTTAATTTATCAGCTAAACAAATCCAAGACTGAGAAGCACTCATATCTCTAAACAAATTGATCCAATCTGTACCTTTTAGTCAAGTTTCAATTGCCTCTGTATCTGATCTCGAAAAATCAGGGACTTTTTCCTTGGTAACAGACTTTGCAAACAACATCAAAAGCTAGTATATCATGATCACTAGTTCCTAGTTTTCCTAGACCCGTCAAATCAACATTGCTTGGATCAGAAGTCAAAACAAGATCCAGGAAGGTTATACCCCCCCCCCTAGTAGGGAAAGTAACATGTTGATGTAAAAAGCAATCTTGCACAACATCTAGAAAGTAACTACCCTTCCTACTACTCGAACCATCTATCCAATTAATGTCAGGAAAATTAAAGTCGCCCATTATAACAACATCACCTTTAGCAGCCTTTCTAATTGTATCAAACAGCAAGACATCCTTATCATCGATGCTGTTAGGAGAACGGTAAACAACACCAACAGTGATAACATCACTGGACCTCTTGGAGTTAGCACCAGACAGATTTTACAAAAGACCCTTGCAACTGAGATTTCTCAACACTTACAATGTCATCCCTAACATACAGTAAAACTCCCCCACTAATCCCATTATGAGTATCCCTTCTGTCCTGACGATACACAACATATCACGGGTGAGAAACCTCAGCACTATCAATGTCCTTCCTTAACCAAGATTCGGTGATACCAAACACATGAGGTTTCAGATCCTCAAGAAGCTCAGTAAATTCAGCAAAATTTGTACGAATACTTCTAGCATTGGTATAGACAATCTTCAGCTTATTCCTGAAACTATGTACATTAGCATGTCTTAAACTTAGAACTATGACTATCACTTTCCTTGCTGTCAAAACGCCTATAATCGCCTCCACTAGGAACATAATCCTTATCCAAATTTATTCCTGCACTCATCGCCCCCTGCTTTTGCAGCAGTTGAAGTTGTTACTTTAATAGCTCTATGAGGTAATTATATAGTTTCTTTTTTTTAATATTTTTTAAGCAAAGAAGGGTTATGTAATTCATAATATCGATTAGATTTTTTTACTCTCGATCAAGTTCAAAGTCACGGTTGGCCTACTTGTGCTGTTAACCTTATTACAATGGTCGGCTACTGCCTGAGTAGTATAGACTAGGCTTAACTTTTCAGCATACTTCGTAGCTTTTCAATTCAATATTTCTGTCAAATGCTGAGTTCAGATTTCGTAAATAAAAGTATAAGTCAACCTTGATGCTAATTTTTTTTGTCTCCATACTTAATCATCTCAGTGGTTTCAAAGATCGTAATTTACGTACGTCACATGAACAAATTGTATTGTATTGACATGTTATTAATGTGTACTGAAAGGTCCTTTCAACTAAATGTTGGATACTTCTCTTGGGTTATCAAAAGAGATTAATTTCTTGAACTGGGAAATATGTACACCTTTTTAATTATAACTTTGGAATGGAAGCTAATATGCAACCATTGTTATAGCTGCCATTTTGATAGGTTACAAGTTGAGGCATTTTGTTTTTGCTTTGCCGTAAATTACTTTCAAGTTAATTCCTAATCGGAATTGTGGACTTAAATAATGTTCACTCTGTGTGCATGGTCATATGACCACATGTAGTTAAAGGAGCCGTTCCTGCATTTAAATATTAAAAGAGTACTCAATACCTAATAGACTTTTATAGGAGCATTCTCATTTCAGTGTAACCGTCCATAAGTTTTACTTTCATTTATGTAAGTGTCTTACTAAATTGTTTGCCATGCAGCTCCTTATTCTTGTAATGTTAAGACTTTCACTCTATCTTATTTGTAAATGGCTTATTTGTACGGTATCAGAGAACACACTAGCTCCCATCATCACCCTACCCCTCAGGAATGTCACCACCGAACATCCTTTCCCCCGGCGTTACATCTATAAAAAGTTTCTTTTTTAAAATGCCACAACATTTCTTTTGATTAGCTAACAATATTTTGTGTATGGTGTAACCAATTTTAAATTGCCACAAGTCCTTGCCATATATACTTATATATTCTTTAGATAGTATAGCGCACCCAACGGGGTTTTAACTAGCCGAGCGGCCGTGGGTTCGATAGGGCCGCTGTCGGCCACCCTATGTCACAATGAATGTGGGGCAACTACAAGTTAGGACAGCTTGAACCAATAAAACACGACCAAATAAATTGATTTTTGAACTACTAACACATTTAATACAAAACCTTTCGCCTTCACTTGGGCAGATAATAAAACAAAATAATAAATGAGGTCAACGCAGTGACCTCCAATAATAGGAAGGTGATAAATTAGGACTAATATTTAATTAATAAGACACAAATCCACATAAACCCAGCTTATAATTTACATAAATAATAATAACGATACGTACCTGCGAAGTCCGTGGCCAAACTTATAATTTCGAGTCCTAACTCTACAATACGTAGGCGTTGCCTCGGGGAAAACTCAACCCGAATCAAGGTCACCCCCCGCGCCACAAATATAAGAATAACCCCGCAGGATGCGGCGATAATATCGACCGCGTTCCCAACCTTTTAATAAGTTTTGATGTATTAATTTAAGGGGTTCTGACAAGCGGGGAAATACGCCCACAATATTATTAGAAAAAGGACTCGGACTTGCCTAAACTAAAAAAGAACATTTAACTTACTTAACGAATTGACCAACGGACCTCACTAGGCAGCAGCAAACACCAAAAAAAGAACACACTCTTGGAAAACCAAAATGGCAACCTAACTTAACCATAGGCGTACTGGACCATTTCAGTTTGGGGGGGCAGAACTTTTTGTGCCCGAAAGTTCACGTGACACTATCTAAGCGGAGCGCCACCATTGGTTGGCGCGTAGCGTACAAGAAAATTTTTGGCAAATAATGCCTCTCAGATTGCCGGAAACGGCACTTCTGAGGCCTTGCAAGTTGCATCTAAACATTCTTTATTTTATAATCTCACGATTTTTTTTTGGGGGTAAATTTGGTAAATTAGAAGAAGAAAAAATGGTAACATCACATTGAAGGGGAAAAATGGGACAGTATATTTTTAAGCTCCTATTTAGTTACCTTATTTATTATTTTAACACAGTACTCAGCTACCTCCAGAAAAACATACATTGTTCAACGACACGTAGGCGGGATAATGTCGCTGTGTCGGGTGAGACTTCAATTTGTCTCGCAAAAAAGTATAAAATATAACAAAGAATATGATAAACCTGTACTTCTATAGGCTTGTAGGCACTCCCCCCCCCCCCCACACCATCCATGAAAAAGAAAATGTTTCTTATATACACTCATGTTGGGGATGTCCAGGTCAAGGGCGGCATAAACACTTTTAATCTGGGGGGCACCGACATCAAAGGGCACTTTTCAGAAATTTGATTGGACTGATGCAGCCTTATATTTAGTACCCTTTATAACTCTTATTGTATTCTCTTATTTGTGTATACACATCACTCCATCA
>JAIPMN010182882.1:1187-18955 GCA_020650975.1 Apostichopus californicus
TTGCATCTTATACACTCTTTTACCATGGATTACAAGGGGATGGGACAGGATGTTACTCTGTCCACATGTTTACTTTACTACATAAACAGTGGTTAAGCTACTGAGACAACGACCACACATCCTGCTGAAGATTACATAATCCATAATATTAGGTGCACAAACAGGTGTAGGGTTTCTGTTGTAATTGGTAAAAAATATATTGGTATTGTTCAGGCACAAGTTGTCAGGTAAAAACTGACCCATGTATCCACACCAATCGAGGTGTATCAGCTGTGGCCTTAGTTGGGCATCCAAAGACTTGACTGACAACTGTGCATTGTGCCATGACTATTGACCGAAATGGAGTGATTGGAGTGCCTCTATCTAAATGGTATGTTTTTATGAACTATTATTATATGATTGTTCATATCTTTACTGTTCTACAGATTACGTATGGGAACTTTTTTACTGCTTGCACAACTTCTGCAGAAGTGGAACTCTGGGAGAGGAGTGTCCTGTTCCTGTCAGAGAAGAGCCACCACCACTTGCAAGCTCCTATGTTCATCCGAACAATGAGGATGCCATAAAACAACACCGAAGCAGATTTCAAAAGCTTTGCTGAAGTGGTTGATGGCCTCCCAATTTCTAATTTTGTTTCATTGTAGTGGGGAGCATTCAACTCTGTGAATCGTCTGTTCACGGGATGTTTTGGCACAGCTGCAGAGCAGTGTTAATTAACAGGTCGCTACCAGCCTTTAGGGAAGTTGCTAGTCTTACATTAAAGTTTTACTTACATCTGCTTTCCATTGTAACTAACTAAATAATAACATTATATTTAAACAAAAGTTCCAATGACAAGTATTCCTCTCTAGTGAGCTTAGACTTCATAAATTTTAATTTCATGCTGACTTAATATTTGTATGCGAATTTGGTGTTTCAAACATGTTGGCAATTTTTGGTTTTTCTCGAAATGAATTCACAGAAATTTGCTGTTTGTTCCCCGCATGAGATAAAATGTGATTTTTTTTTCACATTTATTATCAAGTAAGCTTGATATTCCATGGATTAATGAAAAATTTCAGATTTCTTCTCATTACACTTTTATTAAAATGAAAGCCTAAGCTCTCCAGATCCCATTGACATAGTGGTTTAGGCTACTTTATTCAAACTGTTCTATTTTAGGCTAGTATATTTGACATTTCAATCATTCAGATTTTTTTGGCAGGCTACTAGAAGTGACAGCTTTGCTTACAAGAGAGAATACATAAAAAAAAAAAACAATTGAGTTTTCATTATTTATTACTGTTATGTACTTCCCAAACTTGAAGGGGTACTGAAGGCTTTTGAAAACTTCTGAACAGATATTGTATAATCATCGAGGTCAATCGAACAATGTAAAATTTTATCCAAGATTGTAGTTAATACCATGAACCAGAAAAATGTATGCTGGAATTCCAAAATGTTCACCATTCAGCCACAAAACAGACAGGTCTGTACCCTGTTTCTATAAAACTTTGCATAAATGATACTTTGACTTGGCATACACAGTCCACATTCTCACAGTCTTGGTAATTTAAACCCTTCATGCTGTTCAGATGGAAAAGCTTCTCGAATCCTCCGTACCGCAAAGGTTGGGAGAACAACACAAACCTCCTTCCCTAAAAACTGCCAGCACATCCGTACAAGTTGTCTGTATGCTGTGTGTCTGTATTTCCTGTAAAATAATCATATGAAAACCAGCTATGAAATATGAAGACACACAAAAGCTTGGTAGCCATCTGGGGACGTCAATTTTAAAATAAATCTGTATATAATTTCCAGAATTTTGCATGGCCCCTAAATCTGCCTCCCCTAAAGTTAGCCTAGCTATGCCATTTATACAAACTGATCATTGTATCTCGGGGACTAAAATTTGTAAATGGATCATGCACAAGCATGGTGGACACTTTTTGTGTGGCATTTGGTTCCATGGCTCAGTGTAAATGACTACTATGTCAGTCAGCATGATAAGGGTTAACCTCAAGGACATTACAGCAGTTTTTGTTTTTGGACAAAATGTCCTAATCAGAAGCAGGTTTGAACATGGTGCACAAATTTTCTTGATCTAATCTATATGTTAATGTAATTGCCATTTACAACAAAACAAAACTAAACTATGAATACAAGCACACCCTCTGTATTGTTACATCTTTCAACAGCAGGTCAGAGCAATGAATAAAGGTATACAACAAAAATAATGTATTCTCTACTTACTCTTGGATGCTGTTTTCCTGTGCACGTCCACCATACTGTTGACGGTGCACGTAGTAGGCTGTCTGTAGCACCCATGGGTTCAGGCACACAGCTTCAAAACCTGGGTGTAAGGTGATGCATGGAGCACCATCATCATCCATCACAGTCCTTTATCTATTTCGCTGCAGCATCTACACTCCCTTGCTGTAGGCATCACAGCATACTGGCCACAATGACACCTGTAAACAATACAAACCAGTTCAAATGATAAAGAGCCAATTTTCAATGACTTCATACCGGCCTCAATTATTGGGGCATACTAACATGTCAAAATAGGAATGGGGCACAACCTCTGAAGGGCAATCTACAATTGAAGCTCCTTACAAGTGACATAACTACCAAGGAGGGGGTAGCCTCTTCTTAGAAGTCTTGCCTCTGTTGGGACAATGCTGCAAAGGAAAATAAAACAGGCTGATGTTGTCTCGTTTCCAACCTTTTTCCCACTTCTCAATCCATTCCCTAGATTCAGAAAATCTGGTTATGCCACTAGCTTAAGCGGAAATGACAAAAAGCTGGTGTGAGGTGCCACCTTCTCCCCCCCCCCCCTTTCCCTGATTTGTGGTAACTTGACTACTTTGCCACTACAGCTAGGAAGATTAATAATAGACCAACTCTGAATTTAATGTGCACTCTTTCAATTGGCTCCTTCAATCTACTAACCAAATGAAACATGTCTGTGTGACATGCTCATGAGGCAGGTTCTGCCACAGCTTTTAAGGAAAATAGTAACTTCCTTAACTTAACTCGACCACGCTCTCATGTTATTTTGCTGCCCCGTCAACAAATTTGGCTAGCTAAGAGTATGAGCAAAGTTAGGAAACATTTATCGGTTCTAGGCCTAACTAGTGACACAAGTCACACAACTATCATAGTACGCTAGGATTAACGTTACCATTGTGTTCCGTCAAGACGATCAATTTCGACATCGCTGTCCGATCCCGCTTCCATCTTCGCTGGTCTCCGGTTCGAACATGTAGGGAAAAACTTCCCCACGATTGTCGACCATGTCCTCCATTTCCCGGCCTTCTTCGCTTTTGCTATCTGAATACAATGCCACCGGCATCCATTTCGCGATATGTAAAAAGCTATACTGTGTATGCGGTGCCGTGTATATATATGCGTACTACAGTGCGTCTATAGCAACTGTATGTGGTAGCAATAAGCAGTTCGCTGCGACGATATCATGCACTTTGGACTTGGTAAATAAATGACGTCATTTGTTTTCGACTTTCCCTGAACGAGTCAATCTGGGCGATTTTTGCGGAGTTTATGTTGCTTGATAGGAAGAAAATGCAAGGAATTTTTGAAAAAAGAAGTCAAATGTTTTGTTCGATGTCTTATGTATCAATTTGTGATTTTTCATCTAAATCCCAATCTTAACTTTCTTGTAACAGACTGCTGAGAAAGGTAATATTTTCGAGAATTTTAGATTTCTACATACCCAATACACTGCGCAGAATATATACATGTTTGCACTCTTCTGCGCTTCCCCCCGTAACGTCACTGAATCTATTACGTAATCGTACTGTTGACCGATTTCTACCCCTTTGGAGACGGAAAATGATCGCGTTGTTGGGTTTTTCTTAACATAAGAATTGTTAAGTTTTAAATTATGTAAAGTCAAATCTACGTGTCACTTTACCTTTAAACACCACAATCTCATAAGAACTATCGTCGTAACGAAAAAAAGAGAAATTACCGTATCTAACGCAATTTTACAATTGTTTCACCTTATTTAAAGGATGTCTAAACATAATCATCATACTGTAAGCCAGCTTATACAAAACAAACACGATAACATGAGTCGTGCTAGATACGCTGTATACCGTAATGAGTTCTTTCTTTACTAGGGAGATTAAATCACATGAAAGATATACAATAGATGACCATTGATTGAAGACCCAAATCTACTGACTGCGTGTAATGCAGTTCACCTACAGTACTAGTAAGGTATGGGAGAGCTTATTACGTTTTCTGCTGCTGTCTAGGAAAACTCAGGTTAAGTTGTCAGACCTTAAAATCAAATCGTATTTTCCAATCCTCTCTGTCGATTGTCTGACGCAATGTTCTCGGTCCCTTCGGAATCATGGTTATGCGAAACCGTTGTGTTTTCTTCTGTCAAGGGGTGGGTAGTCATATCCTCGATCCATCGCGCTTCACACGTGAACCGGTTCAACAATTAAGGTCTTCCCCATGAACAACTCCTGTACACTTTCCAATGCTTGGCTAACCCCGAGGTGTTCATTCTCCAATGTCTCAAACCGAAATGATACCGGTCTATAGCTTTCGCGACTTTCATCACAAACCACTAATCACTGTTTCAATAGCTGTTTTTTTTTTTGGTATCTGATACGTGTCAGCTTTGCATACAAGGTACATTTACCAGATGTTGACGGTAAAAATTACAAAACAACAAAGCCCTGGCACCTCCGCCGACTATGTATTGACACACACCAAATAATGGTAATGATGATGGTTCAATCTGTAAAAGGACACAATAAAATATCAATAAGTACATATTTACATACACATATTAGATATAATATTCATAGATAATGCCAAGAATGCAAGCCATACAAGATTTAACACACATGAAGAACAATTGTTAACATACACTATACTACTTTAAGCTAAACAGTCACTAAATCACTGAACCCGATACTCAAATATCAGAAGGTGACCTTAATTATGATCTCATAATAACGGATATGCTCTCAAGCACATACAGGATAAACAAGTACAACACATCCTGACACACACCCCACTATGCTAATGCACAACACAATAGGTTAATAAGTAATATGCAACACTTCCCTGAAGTCTGACCACGTGGCCCCCTAACTGTACTCGTGACATAAAAAAACTCGGAATTTTGGATTGCCAACTCGTGTTTATTGTGTGACTCCTGCACTTTCGACTTAAGACTTAACAAAAAGCCTTGTTACACGGTTCACAATAAAAAGAGAACAAATAAATCCTATAAATATCAGGTAAACACTTTTAATGTAATTATCATGAAAACAATAATTAAATCAGACCTATGAAAAACGATACCTGTATACCCACAACTCAACATAGCTTAAGTAACTTAGGCCCATGACTACCCCAAATGCACACTGCCAGCAGGCTATCCCTATCGTGGATCCACAGTAGCCTACGCTTAAACGTCCCAATGGAAATGCACAGAAGGCCACAACAAATGCATCACATGGCCTGATATGAATGTGACATTTGTTAACTTATAATTTATAAACGTTATCGGTCCCATGGCCCACATCACCCCGTCAATGAATTTAACCACATCACTTACCAATTGTATCCAACTAATGAAATTACCAGTGTTGATATGTAAAGTAAAAGAAAACCGCCGCTCGATGTACAACAACACAAGCAACTCTCGGTTTTAGGCTTCTATCCTGAGCTGGCCAAATCATGGTCTAGATCCTAGGTTCTCAACCTTTTTCTATCCAGGGACCCCTTGAGATAAACTCAAATGTTTGGAGGACCCCCGGACAGTGACCCCCGGCCTTTTGAGTTTTTCAATATTTGAGAGTTAGATGCTAAATGGTGCATTATTTTGTGACTTTTTAAGTAAATTTATGTTCAAGAATTTATGTTTTCAAATGCATTTTTTCTCGGCCTGGAATGCAGTTTTCCTAGACCTCCAAGTATTGCTAGGCATATGCCTACTTGGAAATTCTTACTTTCAAATTATATATTTCACAATTCAAGTTTACTTTGGAAGCGATGAGTTGTCAGATACAAAGTGGTTGATTCTGCATGAGGTTGGGAGAATTATGGGTTTTCTTTGTCAGAGATAGCTGCAAATGGCACCGTTTTTTCCACTCAAATCCAAGTTACTCCAAGTTACAAGTTACTCCAAGTGCTCATTTCCCTTTAATATTATAGCGGCGTTTTGCGTGCATAGGATTTCAGGGGACTAAGTACTGTATGTAGGCGTACATCATGTAAAGCAACTATAAATTGATACACAATATTAATTTAACAGAATGTTATACAGTATGGGCTCTAAGATAAGCCAAACCTAACTTACGAAACGCTAACGTCAATCGACTACTTTCTACTCTCAAATCATCAAAGCAGTCACTGCCATTACTCTTGAACATGGACTACTCAAAATACACAATGTAATACAAATTGCAATATGTTATATGCCAGATCATAACTAGTCCTCAATGACACCTAACAAACACAAACACAGTTTTGCAATGGGACGTCTGTAATATTTCCAAGACGCCCTTATATCAACTTGCCTTACATTTCCAGTTTTATCAGGGAAGACCTGTACTACTCTTCCTAGCGACCACTTGCCTCGAGGCACATTGTCTTCTACCATAAGTACCATTCACGGAATGCCACTTACACCTTGGTTGCAACAGTGGCAAATAATCCTTCAGCCACCTCTTCCAAAATTGCTCAGCCAAATATTGACTTTGGCGCCATTTACGTCGCCCATAAATGTCAGTCTTTAAAAACACACCTGGTGGGACATTAGGAGAATTTCTCATAAGCAGCAGGTGGTTTGGGGTCAATGGCGCTTTGTCAGCTGGGTCCATGCTCAACTGAGTTAGTGGCCTTGCATATAAAATGCTTTCAACTTCTGCCAACACTGTTGTGAGTACCTCTTGACTAACAATCTGCTCCACCAACAAACCCTTCAAAATACGTCTAACCGACCGAATCATTCTCTCCCACACTCCCCCATGTGACTAGCGGTGGGTGGGTTAAAATGCCATTCGATTTCACTTCCATGCAGGATCGATCCCACTTTTGTGAAATTCAGAGCCTTAACTGCCTCTCTTAACTCACGCTCTCCATCCTTAAAGTTAGACCCATTATCAGAAAATGTCTTCTCGGGGCTACCTCTACGCCTTATAAAACGTCTCAGCGCATTTAAGAATGAGTCAGTGCCCAAATTATTAGCTAACTCAATATGGACAGCTCTTACGACCAAGCATGTGAAGATACATCCATATTTCTTTACCTCTCTCCGACCCTGTTTAACATACAATGGCCCAAAGTAATCAATGCCCACATTTATGAACGGTCCCTTTTCAGGGGTTAGACGTTCAGCTGGCAATTCTCCCATCAATAGACACAATCGGCGACCGGCGTCACATGACCTATAGTGGGTATACAATGTAAACAAATCAAGTGCGGTGTATTGCAATAACATGGCGTCAGCCGTGTGCCACTGTTGTAAGGGTCATGATTCTTGTTGCATTTGTTGGTTACATCACGATTTCAACTATTCTAAATCCATCGGAAGTGTGCCCAGTGTCAACGGCCAAACTTTGTCGGAATGGTTTGGCAAAGCTCCTAAAAACAGTGGCACAAATTCCTGCAAGTTTTTCAAGGAGAGGTATGTACACGATGTGCTTGTTGCTCCAGTGTTGCATAGAATCCAGATATGCTGTTCATAGAATAATGTATGATGCCTGGCAAGAGGAAAATTATTGCAGTTACATGAAAACATCCTATAATTTTACTAAATAATACATGTATAATTCTGGAGCCTAAATTGCACAGAGATTGGTAGAAAGAATATATAACGAACGTTTTTGAACATTCTGCCTTACCTTGCCGATGGAAGAAGGATCATACCTTGCCGTTCAGCTATGCTGTCGTATCTACGACAATCCCACGTGCTTAAACCCTGCGCACATGTCGCGCGATGGTTTGTTATGATTCTGTACCCACTATACGTCACGTGACCACCGCTGCTCGGAGTCGCCGATTGTGTCTATTAGGTTCCATGAGGAGCATTTCTCTCTTACAACTCAAACATTTACCTATCACATGTCTCACACTGGCACCTCCTCTCAATACACAATATTTAGTCCTAACCGAGCTCCAAGTCATTCCGGTACCTGATTGGCCGACCAGGAGATGATAATCCTCTATTATCAATGTCGTCACATGGTGAATTTGTGGTAAAATCACCGGATGCCTTACATCATCAACGATGGGAGCGTTCCGAAGTCTGCCCCCCACGCGCAGAACTCCATCTACCAAAATAGGGTTCAATGCGTTTAATGCACTATCCTTACGATCTGTACTCAATGTCCCTCGCTGCGCATAGTTAATTTCGTTTAGAAATATATTTCTTTGCACCAGCAGGATTATTTCCCTTTCGGCCTCCCTTAAGTCTTGAACTGAAAAAACCTTCGACATATCACATGCTACGAGCTACCAGGAATTTATTGTGACATATAATCCATGCCACACCCCTTTTAAGGCGTCCCCATGTATAATACATCTCCAACAGAGCTGTCATTGGATCGGTGGATACAACGAGGTAGGTCTTTGCCACCTTTACCTCGAGGCTAGGGTGGATGTCACCTGGTTCCAAGTTCGTAGCCTTTGACACCACAGGTGGCATTGCAGGCCAGAACTCCTCTTCTGCCCATAAGAATGATGGACTATTTAACCAGCGACATTGTTTTGTAATGTCCCTTGAATGCATTCCCCTTGACTCATCGTCCGCTTGGTTGGACCCACTATCGACATATCTCGCCTGTGAGACTTCGCTTGCTGCATGGATTTGTGCTGCCCTATTAGCAACGAATGTACGAAAACGACGACTCTCATTTTCGACATACAATAAACGGAAGTTGAGTCTGTCCAGTAGGTTACACTACGTACTGGTACTCTCAACACTTGAAGTATCACCTGTCCCATGGTCACTGCTAGAACTGCTGCTGAAAGTTCTAGCCTACGGATTGTTACCTTCTTGAGGGGAGACTACCTAGATTTGCCCATAACAAATCCGCAGTGGATCTCTCCAGTAGAATCAACCACCCGAAGATATGCGCTCGCGGCATATGCGCGTTCGGACGCATCGCCGAACACATGTAAATCGTAGATAACATTTTCAAAATGAGGTGGTTTAAGCACCTTGCTATTTTGACAGGCATTAAATCTGCCATTTCAGCCAACCAATCTTGCCAACGTTGTAACTCAACACTGTCAACCAGTTGGTCCCATCCTAGGGCTTGCGTGCACAGATCCTGCAGAAGGATCTTTGCAATGATATACCTCTTCTAGTACAAGAACTATCTTTTAACGACACCTTGAACCCGAATGTGTCAGTTTCAACATTCCACATTATACATAGAGTCCTTTGTCATGATATATGATCCAAATCGAGATCGACCATGGGATTTGCACGCTCTGGACGTGGAACAATGGAAAGCAATTCCATGCTATTACTAACCCATTTGTTTAACCTGAAACTGCCTCTTTTAAGCATATCACAAAGTTGTGGTATTAGTCTCTGGCCCTCCTTTACACTTCTCACAGATGCCAAACAATTGTGAATATAAAAATTTTCGTTAACAACCCTGTCAATGTCCTTGTCAAAATCATGCTTGTTGTCCTCGACTGTTTTGCGCAAAGCAAATCCTGCACAGCTTGGAGACGAGGTGGCCCCAAACGAGTGCACCAGCATTTTATAATCTTTCACAGGTTTCATAAGGTCTCCATCCTCCCACCAAAGAAACCGTAGTGTATCGGTATCCTATGGCCGTACCCGCACCTGGTGAAACATACCTTCAATGTCACTAATTATGGCTAAGTTTTCCTGACGAAACCTAGTTAGTAAAACTACCAACTTCTTTGTATAGTCTGGGCCTTGGAGCAACTGAGTATTCAAAGACACCCCTTTAAAGTGTGCAGTGCAATAAAAAACTACTATAAATTTGTCTGGATTCATCGGATTGGTGACAGAGTGAATTGGTAGGTACCAAACCTTACCCTTTCTTGATTTCTCATCAAGATCTTCACCTGTGCCAATCTCAGTGGCATAACCCTTACTAATGTAGTCATCAAAACAAGCCTTGTAACGCTGGTGAAGGTAAGTATCTTTACCAAGCCTTCTCCCTATTCCCTGTAGTCGTTTGTCAGCTAACCTACGATTATTGGGTAAAAATGCAGGATGATGTCGCCAGGGTAGCACTATTTCATAATGACCCTCAACATGGATAACCGACTGCTCCATTATCTATTTCGCTCTACTATCTTCGACAGACTCACCAACCTCTTCATCACACCTTTCAAGGCTGTGGTCGAGCTGCCAACACCGCTTAAGCTGGTCTTGGAGAGGGTCATGATTAATGTGATTCACAGCGAATGACCTACTGCTCGTGTCATTGGACATTGGTCCTAATAATTTCCAGCCTAAGGGTGAGAGAATTGCATAGGGCTCCTTCCGCCTTCCTCGGCGATCATCCATTACCCAGAATGCCTCCGGCGTGTCTCTACCTATTAGCAACCTCACCTCGTTGTCATCAATAGTGGGAAGATCAATTCCCTTTAAGTCTGGCCACTTGTCCAGGTCGGCTTGGCTAGGTATACCCCGACGGGACACCGGGATACTATCAACGGTCCACACCCCAGGTATCTCAATTAACTCCCTACCCTGTTCACCCCTTACAGCGAGAGCTACCTCTGATCCCTTTCGAACCTCACTAGGGCCATTGACCGTAGTCAACTAAAATTCCTAAATTTTACCCTTTATGCCCAACTCCTTTGCTAGTCCCTTTGCACACAAGGATGTGTCACTTCCTTGATCTAATATTGCCCATGTCATTATTGTCTTCTTATAAGCATACACATGTACTGGCAACACCTGGAAGCATACCTTCCGAGACGACACCATTGCCAGACTTACCCCCTGTACCCCACCTTGTGGATTGGGTTCACCGAGCCCAGTTGAGGAATTTACCCTTTCGTCCAGTGTGTGTGGTGTCTTCTACACTTACCCTCCACCTGACATTGAGGTGGTGCCAAACATGCTCCCGCTAAATGAAACGGTTTGAAACAATTATAGCATAATCTATGTTTAGGTATAATCTTAAATCTCTCCCTTTTTGGCTTACTCTTAAATACCTTGCAATTCGATATCCAATGCTGTTTAGAGCAGCATTGACATTTTGCCTGCTTGGGCCTTGATTTGCCTTCCTCCTGACATCCCTGTGTTGAGAGTGTAGTGACACCCTTGTTACCAAATCGCCTAATTGTCCTTTCTGACCTACCGCCGTCCTTAGGGATATTTTACCGACTACTCACATTTTCACCATGTATTGTGTTACACACTCGAGCATGGTCTTCGACAAACTCGGTCATGTGACTGAAGTTCGGGACTATCCCTTTGGTCATCATCCTTTGCGCTTGTTTTGCCCAATCAGACTGCATGTAAATAGGCACCATTCACTAGAATTCAAATCAGCAGTAGAGCCCATTTGTGTTACTGTGATGTCACATCGGCGCATTTTACGTGCGAGCTCAGATAAACCGTTGACGTCATTTGGTCTGACCCGCGGTCTGCTTAATATTTCCCCAAATCAGCGCTTGTACTATAACATGGGTTGGCCATACTGATCAGCCAATACCTCTCTAGCCGCTTTATAGCCCTGATGGGGTTCCATCAGCACACAACACTCTATGCTCTCCTCCACCTCTCCCACACATAATTGCATCAGGTACATTAACCTTACCCGATCATCAAAGGTCTTACTTGCAATATTGACACCAAAACTGTTAATGAAGGTCCAGTAACTAACAGGGTTACCATTAAATTGTGTAATTTCTGCCTTAGGCATGTTCACAGATAAATTCAATGTCTGGAACAACAGGGGCAATTCTTGAGATACTCGATCATTGGTTGTTTTCTTCCCTGGTGGCCAATCCGTTGCATTGGGATTTAACCCATGGCTGTGGGTAGGCCTGCGTGTACATGCAGGTGGATCCTACTCACCCCAATGACATTATGCATACCTTCAGCTGGGCCCATTACTGTATCTGTATGGACATTACCTGAATCTCCGTTATTTTCCCAGATCTGTAGTTCAATGTCCGCCTCTGCAATTTCATTGTCCAGTTGCATCTGTGCCAGTCTTTGTTCCAGCAGTCGCTGTTCTTCCTGCAGCTGATGTGTCCTTTATAGCTGTTCTCGCTTTAGTTTCGCTAATTCCATTCTCGCTTTAGCTTCTTTAACTGGGTGTCCCTCCAGGCAGGCATGCCACTCGGCAAAGCGTGCTTCGTAACAATCACTTATGCCTTCTAGTTGTGCGTATTTCTTGATTACAGCGTCTCGATTCTTCGTATCGCTGATAACAACTTCTAACTCCTTATATCTCCTTGCTAATATCCCTAAGTAGCCATGACATGACTTCTTTAAGTAGGCCGCCGTTGGTGGCCTTTCCCCACCTTCCATGTCGGCTTGCGCAACACTCATCGTAGTAAATGCCGCAGTTGTGAACTTGTATGTACTCGTGACATAAAACAAACTCCGATTTTTGGATTGCCAACTCGTGTTTAGTGTGTGACTCCTGCACTTTCGACTTAACAAAAAGCCTTGTAACACGGTTCACTATAAAAAGAGAACAAATAAATCCTAGAAATATCAGGTAAACACCCTTAATGTAATTATCATGAAAACAATAATTAAATCAGACCTATGAACAACGATACCTGTATACCCACAACTCAACATAGCTTAAGTAACTTAGGCCCATGACTACCCCAACTGCACACTGCCAGAAGGCTATCCCCATCGTGGATACACAGTAGCCTACGCTTAAACGTCCCAATTGAAATGCACAGAAGGCCACAACAAATGCATCACATGGCCTGATATGAATGTGACATTTCTGAACTAATAATTTATAAACGTTATCGGTCCCATCAATGAATTTAACCACATCACTTACCAACTGTATCCAACTAATGAAATTACCAGTGTTGATATGTAAAGTAAAAGAAAACCGCCGCTCGATGTACAACAACACAAGCAACTCTCGGTTTAGGCTTCTCTCCTGAGTTGGCCAAATCATGGTCTAGATCGCTATAAAAAAATTAAACCAATAAAGTAAACTAAATTGGTGGCGCTCTACTCCAATAGCTACTACGCTACACTAACAACGTTTACAATATACATTCCTTAAGGCCTAGGCTCTCGTCCCAAACAAACTTATATACCAAAAGTTAAATACCTCAATGAGAATAAAGAATCATACTAGGGAACAGGAAAACAAACAATACAGCACACTAATGCCAAAACTAAAGACTGGTAATAGAGAAATCAAATAAAACGGCTAATTACATGCAAAATTAAGAAAACTTACAACATTGGGTCTCTCTAAGGAGGTGCATGGGTGGCGCGACTTAAATCCAAGTAACCCAACTCTCAATTATGACGAGCGCCACCTATTGACTGCTCTCTGCCTCCAACACAACAGGTTCACAAAGTATTTGATGGCATTGAGGGAAACTACGTAATACAAAGAATCCTTTGATTAAAGCAAAAAATTTAAAACGAATTTCAACTGACTTACACCCTGGTTCGCTCTGAATTCCAAATCACTAGTAAAAGATCCAACACAAAAAGAAAGTAATCATCCACGGTACAGGTTCCAAACCAAAAATATCGATTGCGACCATTGTCTGCCACCAGCCTAAGACTCCAACACACAATGAGGCAATATCGATCCGTAGGGGTACATTTGGTATGTATACTGTGCACATATACGTAGTGTATAGTGTTTTTGTATAACACTATGTGAGCTATAGGCACAGCGTATGAGACCATCGTAACCCATGTTTGGATCATCATTATTTTTGACTACTGGCTCTTATTAACAAGGTAAGCTTTCTTTTCTAACCGCGAAGTTTTGGTTTTCACTCGTTTCCCCGTGAAACATTAGTTTGTCTGTAACTTGCTATTCCCCTCTCTCGGAAAAAGGTAAACCTGTACTAACGAGATTTTTCTTTACTAGACTGTTTTTAGTACTACGATAGGACGAACACACTTATTCGATGCAGAAAGAGGTGTAAAACGATGGTAAAATGGACCTACCAACATCGTTAGGTCTACAATAAAGCTACATTTTACTTGAATCATATGCTAAAATGGACCTCGTGCTTGATGATATCTACACAGCTAACGTATATTTGGATATGGTATACTTTTATAGACCTTAGTTTCAAAATATGTAATTGGGTATATATATATTTTGTACAGTATAGGAGCCTTTACGTGATAGAAGAAAATTTAACTGGACTGAAAAGTTAAACGACGTGGCCTAAATGTATTGAATCAACGAAACTCTTAAAGTACACCTATGCAAAAATGGCCTATCACTATAGTTAAGCCTAGATACATACGTTACAAATAAGATAAATGACACAATGGATGTTTAAAGAGTGAGATGAGCCTGCTCTTTCTGATATATTTTATAACACTTTGTAGAGTCAACAAGGTCTTCGATGGTTTCTTCGTCCTCCTTAATGTCCTCATCTACCATGGTGGGTTTCCGGGCAAATTTCGGCAAGTGTCTGTAAGACATTCTATTCTTTTCCCGTTATCCTCTGCTCCTTTTCTTCCTCCACTTGCCTCAAATACCCAACAGTGGAATACACATGCAGGCCACTGGAGTGAAAAATTATTTACAATTTGCGTTGGTGTGTCAAAACCTTCACAACAAAAGACACAATATGCTCTCGCTAGCCATCTTCGATGCTATAGCTCAACTGACGTGATCTCCAAAGAGACATCATCTTATATACTTACCTTTATTTGTTGCCATGGACTCGTGAACTTCAAAAAAGACATGATACCTAGTATGCTCACTGTGTATTTCAGTTTCTACTCCCAGTTGGAAACTATCAATGCACCGTATGGATGACTGCATCTTCGGTAAAGTACATTTCATTGGTTAGATTGAGAGAATGTTTCTACTGTAGCGCCGAACTTGATCCACTACTCAGTGAAGAGCACAGTCAACCAAAATGATGAAGAGAGGTACCATTAATTTTCCTAAATCAATTTATTCATCCGTTATTTACAGTTGATCGATGAGTCGAAAGAACAGCAGCGCGGTTTTACAAAACACTCCTTACTATTAATATTTCTCACTATTCAAATTCTAATGAGGTCTCTCGTGAGAAAACTGTGAATGAGTAATTTCTCGTGAGAAAACTGTGAATGAGTAATTTCTCGTGAGGTTTCTCGTGAGAAGGTGGGAATGAGCACTACAGGTAATTCAGTTAATTGCTCAATACGTAGTCTAATAGGCTATAATTTACTCAATTGAGAAATAATGTACCATTGTTTACGTTAGGCTAAAAAAAATTATTGACATAACAATTTACAAGACGCTAATTGGTCAATCTAGAAGAAAATGATAGCACAAATAATGTTGGGATTAAATAACACAACTTCTCTCTTTCTCCAACGTAGCCTAGTACACGGATTTCCGTACAAGCTGTTAATAACTAAAATAATCGAAATACCCTAAAAACGATTATCATTTCTTCAAGTAATCCCGCTGTTTCATATCTGTCCATAAAATATCTAGTTATTACCACGAATAACGTTATAGATCAAAGTTACAAATGAAAACCTCTAATTATTTCTACAAGGCTCTCAAACTAACACTGTATAATTATACGTTGCAGCCTAGCACATTATAGAAAGCCTAGACAACCTAAGTTTCAATTGTAAAGTTTACGTTACGGGGAAATCTTACTTTGCTAATTGAAGAATAAAAAATACCTCCGAGATATCATTAACGTTTCTTGGGCTAACAAAAATGTTACGGATTTGATTCTTATTTATCAGAGTGAATTTGGGCACAGGTTTAAGCTAAAAATATGGGGTTTCATTTATCAAATCAGCCTACTTACATGAAATATCCCCTACCCGGCTGCTGTTCATCTGGTCGGTGTTGATGTCAGAAGCGGTTGAAAGCCGTCAAAGGAAACACCCACATCGTCTGTCGTCAGGGTGACACTCTCATAATGCAGTTGATCCTGTGCTGAAAATGACTTGGTTAGGATTGAATCTGGTGCAGGTTCAACATCCAAATCGTCCCTTGTTCTGGGCTTTTTACGGCCAGCTCTTGTCCTTCCTCTTTTGTTACGTTTCAGTTCAATCAGGTTGAGCTTTCGTTTTCTTTTAGTAAGGCTTCCTATTGCCAGTTTGCAAGCACTTATGTGAATACAGGTACGCCGTGCTGGGCAAGAACACTCTTCATGAGGAAATAGCTGTACAGCTTACAGATGGCCGTTTAAACCCTTGACACTGAAACATTTCATTGAGGTATTTAGGCTCACTCTATCCTCCGCAATTAGCCATCTTGCAATGCCCTCTTGGGATCTTGAATGTCTGGCATCACAATCGTCGTGTTTCTGTGTGCTTGCCTGAGAGTAGATTCCGTCTTTGATTACTTTTACAAGTTGGTCCGGTTCAATAACATCGCTTGGAAAGTTAACGTCGTCACTGTCAAGGGGTTTGATGTCTTCAATTAAGTTGTAGTTGCCCAGGAGGCACCGTCCTCGAAGTACTTCTCGGTAGTAGAAGTTTTGAAGGAAGTACGAAGCTATTATTATCTCATCCAGAGGAACCTCACCATGCGAGAGTAGCCGCTTCAATACAGCATTAAAACTTTCTGATGTGTTCGTGGTGATTCCTGATGTGGAGCAGTAAACACCGTGACTCTCTAGAATCCACCTACCCGCTTTGTGGAAGACAGAGTCATTCAAATTGTCGTAAAAGTAATGCATGAAAGGTTCACTCCATTTCAGTTCCAACTTTTGCAACCTCCGTAATGCTTCATGCTGTGATGTGCTATCGAGAATATGGAGAATGTTATTTATGTAAACTCTTCTGTCGTCTTGTGTTCCTGTATGCTTTGCAACCCAAAATTTTACATCTCACAAAATATGGTTCCAACAATGGAGATGAGTCCATTTTGGCAGATGGGTGTGAATTGCCTTCTCAATCGCCTTCTCCCTATCGGTGACAATGGGTAGACACTTCGCCGCTAAAGATGGATATTGGTGACGAAAGAGACGGAAGAATTCCTCATTCTCTGACTCCGTTTTTGTTTGGTGGACTAGGAATCCGAGTGGTATTATTGGACAAGGGTCCTTAAAAGCTGTGTGCTTGAAGAGCAGAACAGACATGTAGAAGTCCCTAATGTTGAAAGTTGTGTCATAACTCAGATACAAGGAACCGTCTTTCACTTCTTCTATCAGACCGCACAACTCATCCCCAAGTAGCTTGAGTCCGAAGACAATACGAACCTTGGGGGCTAGCGAAAAACCCCAAGTAAACGACTCAAGAGCAGATGTTATTTCGTAAACTGCGTACAACTCATCATTGTCAATTTTATTTTTAGCCTTCAAGTTCTTTACTGTGTTCCTGCATTGCTCTGTGTTTCTCGGGTGAGTGACAGGAATTTGTGTATTCTGACATGGTTCTACAATTAACTTTCTGTAGATTGTGTGTGGCTTGTTATTTTTCGATTGCTCTTCAATTGTTCTTAGTGTGGATGGGCATGTTCTCATATGTGGTCTACCTCGTTGCTTTCTTCTATTGCCATGCGGACTGTTTAACAATCCAGATTTGTCTCCCAGGTAGTGCACCAGTATTCGGTAAGGCTGTATTGCTCTGACAGGGCGAAAAGCATATT
>JAIPMN010182885.1:0-10669 GCA_020650975.1 Apostichopus californicus
TATATATAGAAATCTTGTACGAAACAGGCCAAATGGACACCCAGTGAACCCATATCGATGTGGATCATAATTATAATATTAATAATTAACAGTTCTTATATAGCGCAAGTTACAATAAAGTCTCGCCGCGCTGTACAAAAGAAAGTCAAAGATAATGTACACAATATACAATAAGAGTAAACATAACAATTATAACAATGAAAACAGGTGTGTCTTCAAAACAGTTTTGAACATCTCCACAGACACGACATTATTTATGTTGAGTGGGAGTTTATTCCAAAGGAGGGTTGCAAGGAGTACTGGAAAGATCGCTCGCCATAAGATTTACTGGACATAGGGTGCATAGAGAGCAAAGATTGGGTGCTGGAGTGCAGACGGCGAGTGTGGGTATAACTTTGAACAAGTTCACCCAAGTAGTGTGGCGCAATACCGTGAATACATTTAAACAGGAGTACCTCGAATCAATACGCAGTTTGACAGGTAGCCAATGAAGGTCATGAAGTATGGGGGTGATGTGAGAGACAGGGCTAGTGCGAGTGATTAGCTTGGCAGCAGAGTTTTGAATGGGTTGCAATTTAGCCAGTTGACTATCAGGGAGACCAAAGAGCACAATATTGCAGTAGTCCAAGCGTGATGTAATAAAAGCATGGACAAGTCCCTCGGTAGTTTGATTGTTCAAAAAACAACGAATTTTACCAATTTTCTGAAGAGCCAGAAATGCAGCCCGGCATATATCATTTACATGAGACTCCATGTTCAGATTTTTGTCAAATATGACTCCTAAGTTACGAACATGTGAAAGGTGCAATCGAGGCATGTGCAACTCTAACAAGTGGGATAGGAGTAACATATCTCATATATATATGATTGTACGTACTTACACTCATATACAAGAGATGCACAGACATTATGACAATAATCATGAGTGACAACATGCAATACGGTCACAGGTCACAGAAACGACCACGAAGAGTCATTTACCTCATGCAGCATGTGTTGGATGAAGTTATAGCCACCGCCAAATATGATTTGGATAAATAATCTCACGCATTATTTTCTATTTATAGCCACAAAAAAATCTATGCCACCAAATATTGGGGGATATTAGATATTATATCACCCCCACCTAAAATATTGGGGGACATGTTCCCCCGTCCCCCCCCCCCATGATCGCCGCCCATGCATGAGACATGTTCTAAGCATTGATGTGAATACCACTGAATATCACTGACATAACCTGTGCTAATCAAATGGATAAAGGGCTTGGTCAAATCATGAATAAGGCTCTGCCCCATATATTTTTGCACATGTACAAAAAGGGTTACTGCTGTGCATGCAATACTCTTTTGATGGGGGAGGGGGAGGGGGAGATGTGGTAACATGTTGAAAAGACCACATCTTTTAATTTGTCATTTTTCTTTTGAACATATGCAATTGCTAGAAATGAAAGCACTTGGAAATTTCTTAAAGTGATAGGCAGTTGTTGCCCTTGCACTGCTTTGAAGTCTGCACCACTGTAAATATTGTTGAAGGAGTGGAGTTCTGCAAATCTCTTGATAGTCAAGTAATACATTTTTCTTTGCTGTTTATTAAACAGCTCATAGCAGTGATATGTGTTTACACGACACTGTATCTGAGGTTCCTTATGTAACCGGTGTTTTCTACATACAGTCAAACTCAAAACCAATGTTCAACTTGTTCACCTGCAATGGCCTAAATTCAGAAAGTACATCAATATCAAATCTCTTTTGCATTTTTATAACGGTACTGAATTTGAAGTAGACTATATTTATCAATGAATATAGCAATGTTTTGGGTAAAAGCAATTAAAGTATCCATTTGAACTTCATCTTTTCCTTGCATTGTTTGCTACTTCCTCCTATCTAGATTCGAAAGGGAAATATAGATAAATGCTCCATACCTCAAACAACATTATTTAACCTTATTTGCCACAAAAAAATGTTTTGGCCCAGTTTCTGTAAACTACTTGGGATAAATGGAGTAGGGGGGGGGTGGACAGGTGGGAAAATTAAATATTTGACAGATGTTATATTTGACAAAATTCAACTTCCCAAGAAAGTAATAAAGTTCTTTAACTCATTTTATGAAGGACCTATGTAACGATAGCAGCATTGGTGAATGCCTCCTGCTGAAATGTCCAATAAAGACTCGCAGTATCGGAATGTTCATCAGATTCCCCATTTTTATAGAAACATCTGTGTTTATTGAAACTTTCCTAGGATGTTGTCAACAATATGCAGTTGAAATCTACTGTACCTTGTTGTCAAATGTGGAGCTCACAAAAAGTCCTATCAACTAGTCTTATTCAAGCAGTGGCAACATATGGGAAAAAAGAAAAGCAAAATATGGTACAATTTTGTTTATATTATTTTCAACTATTTATCCCAACACCCTATCCTCCTTTTAAGACTTTTACAAGCTTTTAAACCAGTTACAGCACTCATGCAACATGATATGACAAAGGTTCATATGCCAGAACATGAAACTAGCAATTTGGAGTAAATTTGATAAAAGAATGATGAATTTAATACACTGCAATATTGAATGGTGCTCAAAAGAGCTTAAGAAGTCTTTTGAGGTACATAACTGGTTCTGGTAAAATATATTAATTGCCCTAAGATTCAGCTTTTAAAGCAGCTACTAGTCAGGTAGTATGAACGAGTACAAGCCTATCTTTCAAGGTTTTCAGATTTTTACCTATATTGGCCTCAAATAACCTTTGACTTGGCTAAAAGCATTAGCGAGAACTCAGTACATGATACAACTGCATACAAACTTCCATTCATCATTCCAATATTGAATTATCATGTTAACAGGGCTTTCAGTTTCAAATATCTAGTTACCTCACGTGGGTTTCTGCTATACTGAACAAATATATAGAATAGTACTCAATGTCAGAAACCTATATACACTACATAGGACTACCAACTTTTCCTTGTTGAGTTAGATGCTCTATGTTACTCTACTGACCTTGAGTAGCCTTTGACCCTCAATGAAACCAACACCTACTGAAAATTCCAGTATAAATATAAAATTTATAAAATGATTCATAAAATACTTTACAGGAAGAACAACTATTATAAACACTTCTGTTCATACCGACCTCAGCGTAAACAATTTAGAAACCAAGAACATATGGTATAATAACTATTAGCTAACATTTCTTCCTTCTACTATGCAATTTTGAGAGAACAATAAGCAAAATTGATACTGGCAAATGTAACATGGCAACAATAACAAGAATTCACAAATGATGATGACATCAGAAAAAGCAGCAACCATGACAATGATGATGATTTGAAAATATGAATGAGCAATCCTAAATGTAACTAGAATATCACTTTTACTAGAGCAGGGTTCTCGCAAGCCCGTTTTAACCTGGCGGTGGGCCCGGTTTGAATATGATTATCTTATCTGGTCCGAAATTATAGCATGAGGTAAATTTCCTCGTGGGTGCATAATTATAATAACAGTTCAAGAATTTTTACCAAAGGTGATCATATTTGAAAATCTGGAGTCGGCTCGTACTTGAGGGGTCTTGGATTTGGCTCAGACCAAGTGGACTCGGACTTGGCTCGGACTCTGTCTAATTGGACTCGTCTACAGCTCTGCCATAAATATAAAAACGATAATGGATTGTTAATAAGTTATGATATGATGTTGTGAAGGTAGAGACTTAAAGAGTATTCCTAAATGTAATGGATTGCATTAAACTCTTCGTTTCACTAACATAATGATTCTCAAATACAGTACTAGCAACATTACAACTGGAATAATGGATTACCAATATGATGCAGTGAAGTAAGAGAGTTTAATAAAGAGCATCCGTCAATGTAATGACTATGATGAAACTCTTAGTTTCACTAACAAAAGAATACCAAATGCAGTACCAACAAGGGGATGCCCATTAGATTGAGGGTCCACTAGACTTAAGGTTTGCTAGACCCAACATCCCCTTTGTGGGTAGCATTATTGAGCGTCTAGTTAGCATTTATTGGATAACTGAAGTATTGAAGGACCTTGGTCTCCCCTCCCAGCAGCATTACAACTGGAATAATGGATTGGTGAAACAATGTATTATTTGATACAGTGAAGTAAGGGAGTTACATGAATACTAGTTAATGCAATGAGTAGGATTAAACTCTTTCTTCCACTAACGAAAATTATATATACCTGTCCAGAAACTAAAAAGAACAAATTCAAACTCATAGAATGCACCGTACCTGGCTCCAAGCAATGACATATAAATATAGTCCTCATTGTATCTACATAAGTTGTTTGTCCAATTTTAATCTAAAGCCTTACCTTTCATTGAAAATTTTGATCTTCAGTAAAAATATTCTTCTGTCTGCAGATTTTATTGATGACAGTATTTCCTTCTCTTGTGGAGAAATTCCATCAGCTCTTGTTAACCTACAACAAACCAAAACAACATTTCAATCATATGTCAAAGTTTCACTGAAGTACATTCCATGTGAATATTTTTTAAAAGCCTCACATTTCGATATTGTGATAGTTGCAAATGTCTTGCAAAAGGTAAAAATAAACACATCATAATCAAGGTTAAAATGTGATGGTGTTAATACCTCAAGACTTTGCTTCACAATCCTACCTAAAATTCATTCCAGCCTGCCAGATTTACAGAACATTTGGTTTTCAAAGACTACACAAAAAGTCATTTCAATATTGATAACATTCTATGATGATGGAAGTAGCAAAGTAAAACAAAAGGTTTGGCAGTGGACTTGGTGGGGAGTGGAAAGTCGTCTTACATTACTTTGTTAGCCGTTGCCTTAGATCGTTTACTATTTTGAAAATAAACAGCAAATTTTCATCATCTTTGTTCGTGTTGAAACTTAATAGAGTAAATTCATATCATGTATAGTGTGTGGTGATCAGACTTAGAGGATATTACAGGGAAGACTTTAGAAAACTAACTCTAGGTCATAGGGATTTAAAATATATCTCACAGTCAATACTTACTGAATATTAAAGACAACTGGGGATGTTTGCAATATATGCTTGTGGGAGCTCCTTATTTCCATATAAGCCATTTCTCGCTGCATCCCATAGTCAGCATGAACCAGCAGCTCAAAGTTATTATGATATCCTGTGTCGACCTTGAAGTTGCAGCCATGTACTTATTGCAATAAAGTGGAGCATCTCTGCTGTGGTGTTCTCATTCTGCATTCCTCAAATTGTGCCAAATTTAAGCCATCTTTTCTGACAAGAGAATGAACATAAATAAGTCCAGATAATTGTTTCATAAATTGCAAGTGGAAGTCTTGACACTGCAGTTCCTTATTTGATGTCAATACTTAGTGTACATGTTGTCCAATATTCATGTCAGCTTAGTTAATTTAGCTATCACTTTTTTCATGGAAACTGCATATGCAACAATTGAGAAAAATGCCACACTACTAAGTTTGAATATTGATCTATTATTTGGTATGTAAGTTGTACCCAGGAATTTAGCATGCAATCACTTCAAAAGATTGACTGAGTATTCATGCCTGGTTCAATGCCTCATCCCGCATGCAGTTCATTCACTTAAAAATTGCATGCACCCTAGACTATGTATACCAACATTTAGTCCCTCAACGTATCATTTGAGGTTTAAGCTCAGGACTAGTGGTGTACACAGACTTTGGCAATATGACTGAGTTCATTTTTGGTTCCTTGCCTTAGCAAAAGGAACCCATGTAGTCAGGTTTGCGTGTGTGTGTGTGTGTGTCTGTGTGTGTGTGTGCGTCTGTGACACTTGCTTGGGTACACTGTAACTCAACAAGGGAAAGTTGGACTTAACTGAAACTTGGTATACAGATCCGCCATAGTGAGAAGGTGTGAAGGTCACCAAAGGTCATTTAGAGGCCAAAACCCCAAAATATTAAAACTGCAATAACTCCCAGTGCCAATGTGCGACAAGTTTGATATTTTGGGACAAGTTGTGAACTGGTTAGGGGAACATTTTGAAACGTAACGTTCATGTGATCCAAGGTCACCAAAGGTCAATTAATGTTAAAAAACTAATATTTCGTGGGGAGAAATTGGGCAAAGAAAAAAATGTTTGAATTTTTATAGTTTTGATGCTATATTCATGTCTCACCGATCGAAAATGTCAATGGATTGACCCCAGGTGACCTTTAAAGTGTGAAGTTATACAAAGTTAATTTTCAGACATTTAATGCAATAACTCCCAGTGCCAAAGTGTGATAGATTGATATTTTGGGACAAGTTGTGAATGGGGTGGTGGAACATTTTCAAACTTAACGGTCTTGTGATCTGAGGTCACCAATGTTATCATATATCTGTTGACCCGCTTGTAGGTGACCTTATATTTCTTACATTTTCAACGCCATATTCAGATCTCAAAAATGCCTTCCGATCAAAAATCCGATCACAATTTGTGATCACAAAAGTGTTGGGTATAGTGTTGGTTACTTTATGGGTACATGTAGGACCACAATTACTTAGACTATTTGAGCCAAATCTTGCTATGATAATATTATGTGTATTGTAATATACCCCTACGCAAGGAACCACAGTGCCCTTGGGCTCTTGTTAATGTTTGGTTTCAATGATGTTGAAACTTTGCACTCATGATGGCATATGTGTGCGTGTGCGTTGGTGGGAATACTATGTTTGTGATCCTAGCTTGTAAACACAGTTTCTCATGACAGTAAGCTTTATTGGACAGATCTCTTAGTTGGTTTGTACATAGATGCATCACAGGTACAAGAAGTTTATTGTTTTTGGTGAAGGTGAAAGGTAATTTAAGTAATATTGGTCAAATTGTGAAAACTCAAATCAAAGCATGGATAGATCTATTATTTGGTATGTCTAGGCCAGTGGTTGGGTCAACAGGGCAAACTCGTGAAAACCTTATTTAAACCATACATCTCAAGCCAGGGTAGCTTGCAGAGATATTTAATGTTATACAGCTACAGAAGGCTTTCAGTGGTCTTTTTAGATCCCCAACTGTCACTTTGAAAATGTTGTTTGTCACAGTTCTCAATAGTGTTTTGCTGTATTATTTAGATAAAATAAGTTGTACATGTATGCAGCCTACACATATACAGTAGCCTATATGTCAGATTGACAAATTCATAAAATAAAACTTATTACATAATGGAAACCATGTGCAGTGCATTTTGCATAATGGCTATCTATTTATACACCCAACACCCAACTGTGAGGGCGTTGTGGTCAAGTGGTTAAGGCAGCTAGTGGACTTGTGATTTAAGGATTACAGGTTCGAGCCCTGGCCAGATCATTATGTTGTGTCCTTGGGCAAGGCACTTTATCTCCATTGCCTCTCTTCACCCAGGTGTATAAATGGGGACTTGCGAGGTAACTTGTAAATATAGTTGTGTGCGCCGGTTTGTGGCTGCAACCTATGGGAAGTCCCCCAGGGGACACCTGGTTGTGGTGCACTGTGGTGCCCCAGGAGGGATTGATTGAATTGTGCACACTTTGGTGTGTAGGTGTGACAAGTTACCAATGACCAGGGTTAAGTTGTAAAGTCGTGTGGAGGGCCTTGGCCCTGAACAAGACTGTAAACCTAAAATTATAATTATAAAATTATAACTAGTTAGTATTGCATCATAGCAACATGTTACCACATGTATGCATTTAAGTATTTTGTCACACAGTTGAACATTAGTCTTGTGCATTTTCATGTTAAATACTTACTAACACCAAATTACTGCAAACAGATGGTCATTTTTAAAAGTTTGAAAAAATACAATCAAGAGCTTTTATTTGGACATGATACCCAATAGGAAACTACTTTTGTTGCACATATGTATGCTGGTTTTTATCATAAATTATCTTTATAGGAGCCATGAATTTGTTTTTTTTTATGAAATAGGTCTGGATTCCCTTGGCATTAAAACCTGATTGAAATTTAACTTCTGTGATTGCACTAATATGTGAGACCATTGATTAACCTAATTAATAGCTTTTAAAGATGAAGAAACTGATAACATTGGAACAGTTTCATAACTCATTATTGTGAGTAAGTGTGAACCCAATGCAATGTTTAATGAGGTACTGTTTAGTTCCTTAAAATGCATAGCTGGTGGTTTTTCAACATCCTCTAATCCGTTCAAATATGTTACATTGAATCTTTACACTTGTACCTTTCCATTGATATGTCACAGACTGTGATTTTTTTGTTATGGGACTCGGTAAAACTGGATAAAACCTAGCACTTTTGAACAAGGAATTTGCTCTTTTCGCAAAAACTCGTAAGTGCTCAAGTGACTGTAGGTCACCCCGTGACGGCATTGTGGGACTTTGCGGAAAACTTATGATCAAGCTACTTCAGCACTATTAACACTATCCCCATCATAATGTTAATATCAAAATGCCTAAATTAATTAGCCACGATTGCCTTGGTATTCTAATATGCATTCTCAATTGTTTACCTTCAGCCGTGACTCACCCCATAGGTGCAGGGGGAAAAACTCATGTTACAAAAATTTGTTGTACACTGCTACACTGAGGCCCTGTGTGACTTAGTTCTCTGAAGCAGAACCAATGACACACCACTACTACGCACAGGGCTAAGTGATGCACACTAACACGTACAGAGGATATATATTGTGGGCATTAATATTGTACCGAGACGGCAAATCTTTTCACATTTTTTAACTTTTGTAACTCGTTTATGGAATATGGAATCTATCAGGCCCTTTCTTTTACTGTAGTGTTCCGTTTGCTTGTGTATCTGTTTTTGTAGAGTTGTGACTTTCTGAAGGCCTTATTTTATGGCAAAGAGATTGAGACATACCCAAAGCTTTATATTTCGTGAAATGGTTTAAAATTGCATCGCACGAATGCAAGTTCTTTCATACCCCTAAATTGACACATTTGTCGATAAGCTTACTGTAGTGAAGGCCTAAGTAAACATCCATTATCTTTGGATGCTGTTTGCTATGCTCTGAGCTTCTAACCTCAGAAAGGTCAGTGGTATAATATTGGTTATTTTTAGGGAGTAAGATTTCCAAATGCCCCAAAACATGCAAAAACACAATTTGATCAGCATATACCTGAAATGGATTCAAACTCATGAAATATGTAACTCTGCTTGGCTGCAGAAAGTTATGGTTGCCTGCTGTATTGTTGCTAGTACTACTAGTACTAGTAGTAGTAATATTTGGAGGTGCGTCAATTAGTAAGCCTTTACTTTAAAACAGACCCTTCCGGTTTCATATTCTATTCTCCCGGTTTTTAATGTTTCATCACTTGCGACATTTCTGAAAATAGCCAACAATTAGTCCTATGCTTAGTAATTCCCCACAGTAACGCTGAACAGGAAAGGCTATTCAGTGTAGTTCGCAAGAACAAGACAGACAGTCGGTCAAGTCTCAAGCTTGATGGGACTCTATCTAGCATACTATGCATGAAGTCACAGTACCTAGAGTCCAATGTTCCCTTTTTCAAATGGAAGCCTACTAAAGAAACCCTGTAGAAAGCGAAGCAAGCTGCTGTAAACTACAACAAGAAACACTGATTAAATGATTCTCTCACTGTATTGCATGAGTAGACTATATTTATTTATGAGTATTTATATCATTTCAGTTGAAAATTACCAACCTCCCTATTTTCCCCTTATTCTCCCTATTTTTTGGCCCTGAAAAATTTTATGCTCCCTATTTTGGGGTCAAACAGGTTGACAGGTCTGTTTAAAAGATCTGGAAGATCACCAGGCTGCAATATTTGTAGGTTGGCCAGTATGTTACAAGTATATACTTTAATTGATTTATCACATTTTATATTACTAGTATCAGCACAAGCAGTAGCAGGCAGCTGTGGTTTACCATAGCCTGTAATACTAATAGGCCTAATTTAGGACTAACGTTAGGCCTAGTCTACTCTAACTTAAGTCTAACCATCGTCTAACTTTATTTGTGTTCAGCATGAAGGTATTTACTCTAACTGTTATTAATATATCCGTAACTCTTTTAAGGAATTTACTTACAATGCAAATACTTCACCAAATTTCCAAAAGCCAACTTCAAATGGGCAACGTTTACAGAAACCCGCGGCACTTTCCTTTGTAGACTACCTGGCTAGGCCCACATGCATTAGTAATGTTGAATGTACGCTATTGTGATGGTAACGATACAATCCGATCGGGTGTCCTGTCACCGAACACAGAAAGAACTGCTTATGTACGGGGGCGTTGTTTCGTTACGTGTAAATTTGCCAGTTAAAATAGAAACTCCTATTTTCTTAAATATTCCAAATTAATGGAAGAAAAAGTAAAAACGCGAAGATTTCAATGTAATTAGAGGAACCTTAAAGTTTCGGAACTATATATAGCCGCATTTGGTCAAAATCGAGGTGTAAATTTGGGGTAAACATATATACCAATTTTATCTACTACGTAATTCTGTTATATACCCTTCGGAATTACCTCCACATTTGAGAGGAAATTGGACCCTTTTAATGAACGATTTTTTTTCTAGTAACTTCGGAATTGAAAAGTTAATGAGTTTTTCTCTGAACTGAAATGATCATTCCTCAAAGGAAGTGAAATTGATTGAACAAGAAGACCCTAGACTTAGGTTTACCTGGTGTCAGGTAAACCTATCCCCGAGGTAAACCTAAGTCCCATCTATCATGCGTTGAAGTAAACCCA
>JAIPMN010182928.1:0-23260 GCA_020650975.1 Apostichopus californicus
GAAGTGTCCACGCCCTCAGTCTGGCCTGGAAGATGGAGGCTTGCTCCTCTAAGCTGCTTCCAATAAATAAATGCTGGAGTTTAAAAGTCATTTCTAGAACCTGTTAAAAACAAATAGTAAAGAAAAGAATCTCAAACTGATGCACATCAATGACACGTCCACTCATTAACGAGAGACGGATATAGTGACGTTACTGGAAAAATAATCAGTTCTTGAATGTAGAAAAATTCAAACAAATTTTGCTAAATAAAATGTATGCACGGGGAAGAAACGTAAGGAGTACACCCAGTCCTGTTGTTGTTTAAAGGCAGACACAGTTCACAGATGGAGCCTTCACCTTGTTCTACTTTGGTATGATTGAAAGATTGAAGTTGGTTATTTTACATTTAAACAGATATAGTCCAAAATTAGCGTTCCATCTACACCATTGAGCAGAAAGTCTTTCACCTATATTATCTTTAACTCTGATCACTATGCCACAGGGTTTTTTCTTCCAATAAATGGTGAATTACAGATAGTCGATAGAGGCTTTATACTTTGATATGTTAACCAGTTGGTCTCCCTGAATAATTTAAGATAAAAGACACCAAAGTTACATCAAACTCAAGAACATTGCTCAGACCCTACTCTTTATTTATGTTGAATCAGCAACATCTGCACTTAAAGGGTGTGAAGATTCGTGCACAAAGAAACGTCTCATGCCGGTAATCTGACCTAGTTTCAAATGAGGTGTAACAGAAGTGTTAGACACCACCATTGATCCCAGAAAGTACATACACAGTTTGCTACTGTCGGTAATTAGACACTAGTGTACAGTCAATACATACAGCTACGGTCAATACTCACAACACAGTGTACATAGCAGTGATGGACATCTCAGCAGGGAGTTGTTATGGAACTCCCTGACCTCAGTTCCAGATAAAAGATAAAAAAAGTATCACGTTTCACTACTGTCTGCATTTCGTAGCGACAAGAAGAAAACTTCACTTGCAAGCAACAGAGAGTTAACTTTTTCAGCGCGCGGCACGCGGTTTGGGGCGAGTCTTCAATGCCTTTATGGTAAGAATCTAAACAGACCTGTTGTTGATGTAGACTCTAGCCAGCTTTGCATAATTGAGTATTAAACAAAAAAGTCAGAACCCTGCTATGCTACGTACAGGTTGCAAGTGTATTCTCAAGGTGAATGTACTGAACTCAACATCTTCTAAACATTGCAAAATAGTACAACAGTGCCTGATTTTCATATTTAAATTTAACATTATACAAGAAAGGTACTAATTAGTGAATTACAGTTTCATTGTTTCAAGTTTCATTGTTGATATAAGGTCATCATTCTCACCTTTTCTACAGCTGCTAGAGTTGTTTCTTCATTTTGTTGAGAGGTTAGATTCAGAGGTAGAGACATCTGATCACTGTTAGATGCCTGAACGAATAATAAAACACAAACACTGACTTAAAACTTAGCTCTTTAACTTATCATACACATGGAAAGACCTTTTTAAGAAATTAAACTGAGGCACGACAAATCCAATAATTAATCTTATTATTTCAACTGTAGATGTGCAAAGTAAAACCATAGTTGAGAATAACAAGGAACACTGCTTTACCTTTTGGCAGGCCCATATGTGGATGTTACCAGTGCAAACATGCATCCCGCCCTCCCCCCCCTCCAGCACCCCCCCCCCCACCAACTACGAACGTGCACATTTTCATGGGTAGAGAATGGTCTTTTATGCAGTGGACAATGTTAACACTTACTGCTTCAACTGTCAAGAAAAGTATATGATACGGTTGCAAAATATAGAACCATTTTGCATCCACAAACCCTTAATTATACAAAACTAGAGCTTCCCTAAAGAATGGTGTTTTGTAAAAAGGTGCACATCTTCTGTAAAAGCACCACCCCATGAAAGATTCCTACGTATGGGCCATTTTAGTGTTTGATAAAGAATGAGGTATCTACTGCTTTATATAACATGGGTACAAGTAATGTAATAATGTAATGTAAGTAATGTAATGTAAGTAATGTTATGTAATGTAATGTAAAGACAAAGAACAAGAACAAGAAACATGAAATTGTAATCTTCATTCTTTCCCTGAGTAAATAGTGAGCTATCAACAAAGGTAATACATACAAAAGGCCCTACAAAGCTAATAAACTGCTCATAGCTGTAGAAAATGATTGTGGTTAAAGTTTCAGGCAGAGAATGAAAGGCAGGCATTTGTGCACACACTATGACAGATTCCTGCAAAATTCCTCTCACCATTCAATATTTTTGATGGCCTAAATAAGCATCCATCTACTTAAATCGAGTGACTTTTATTGTACACAAACAATTGTAAAGTGAAAATAACCACACACAAAAAAATTAATTTTACCGTGCACTTACCTTACTCAAGAGTAACTGACATCGTAAATAGAGGGCAGCATACTCTGCAGAAGCAGCCAAACGAGGGTGAAGTTCACCAATTCTCTGCAGGTCACTGAAAATAAAAGAAAAGGAGTTTGACCTTTACTACGAAAATTATTAACAACATGAAATTGTGGATTAATTCAAGTATTGCAATAGCTAACGAGAAGGTTTTGAAAGTTTGAGATTGAATATGTAAATGACTCTAACTCCAATCCATTCTATCCTTTATAATTCCTTATTAGGTCATATCACATCATACAACCTAAACACTGTTGTACAACCCTTAAAAACCACACACTACACACATCACCATGTACATCCACTTTCTCAACAAAGTATACTATTTAAAATCTGAATCAAAAGATGACAAGAATATGTACATCTTTTGGCAGCATACCCCCTCCCCCCCCCACCCACCACCGCCGCCACTCTTTTCTACTTTGCATATGCGTAGTATTCCCTGTTTTGTGTATGAATAGTGTACAATTCCTGTTACATTAGCTGTCACACCTCTACTAACACTAAACCTACAATATGTGTAGTATTCCCTGTGTATGCATAGTGTACCATTCCTGTTACATTAGCTGTCACACTCTACTAACACTAAACCTACAATATGTGTAGTATTCCCTGTGTATGCATAGTGTACCATTCCTGTTACATTAGCTGTCACACTCTACTAACACTCAACTTACCATATGGTTAGTTGCCTCAGGTCGTCAGCAGATCTGGGTTCCATCTGTTCCAGGTTCTTAACCTTTGAGAGGATGGATTGAAGGAGAGTGTCCAAGTCTTGGTCAGCGCCGACATCAGACAGACCTCTCGCTGGTGAGTGAGCCTGGGATATGTGCTGCAACGGAAAATAAAACAACGGTCGTACTAGTAATCAGACCAAAAAGTAAAATATCCAAGAAGAATTTATAGATTTATCAAAACTAATTAAATAAATAAACAATTAAATAAGCAATGAGTGTTTTAGTTTGTTCTATGTCTTGTCTCCGATTTACCAGATTAAATGAAGCAACTGATGTGCCGAATCTATGATAATTGATGTAAAAGAGGTGATTGCTTACAGTAACGGCAGGTACAAGCTCAGGGATACTGTCTCTGAGATAAGAATAGTGACGGAGGGCGTAATCTGGAAACAAAGACACCATCGTTGGGCTCTTTACAGTCGAATTGAAGATCAAGATCATGACAGCAATGTCTGATAGTTGGTTAAGGAATACTCCATAGCAACCAGGTCAAAGGTTGGATGTGATACTTGAAATAAACATTAAACAAACATTTTGCTCAGATTATGATAAAATATCATCACATATCTACTCTATACTGAAACATTATACTCCTTCCACTGTAAACCAGTTCCATGTTATTTTTTGTTGAGAACAGCAACTCATCGACAAAACAAACTTCCATCTACCATTCATATAATAATTAAAATTCCAGTAATGTGCACAAATGAGCTCATCCAACAAATATATATACATATATCAACAAACCAAAAACATTCTTGCCATCATCAGCAGTCATTCTCTCATCAACTAAGTATTCTGTCCATACTTACTGTCATGTCCGATTCTCAGTAACATGTCCATACTTGGAATGATGTCCATATTCAGTATTATCTACTAACACAATATCATTATGCAATTTACCTCCATACTGTATTATGCAGATACATATCATTATAATTATGCTTAAAGTCAGTATTACATCTGCACCCAGTATCATGTCTTTACTGTACTAAGAGTTGTGTATACTCCCTACATGTCTGTATTCATTATTACCTACCTACCTACACACAAGCCCATACTCTTTATTATGCCTATACTGAGTCATATGTCTACACTCAGTATGACCATGATGTTCCTTTCATACTCACTATTCTGCTCATAATTCCTTATATGTCTGTGTTCAGTATGATGCCTTACTCAATTTATGCCCATATTAGGCCCATGCTTAGTATTATGCCCATGCTTACTATATCAGTATGATGCTAATACTCAGTATGATGCCATACTCGGTATGATGCTAATAATTATTATGATGCCATACTCAGTATGATGCCATACTCAGTATGATGCAATACTCAGTATGATTCTAAAACTCAGTATGATGCTAATACTCAGTATGATGCCTTACTCAGTATGATGCTAATACTCAGTATGATGCTTATACTCAGTATAATGCTAAAACTCAGTATGATGCTATACTCAGTATGATGCTAATACTCAGTATGATGCTAATACTCAGTATGATGCCTTACTCAGTATGATGCTAAACTCAGTATGACTCTATAGTCAGTATGATGCTAATACTCAGTATGATGCTAATACTCAGTATGATACTATACTCAGTATGATGCCATACTCAGTATGATGCTAATACTCAGTAGGAATGTGGGCCTATATACATTTCACTACATGTAGTGAATTCCCACACTATAAAATCAAATTCAAGTTGTTGAGTTTCATAAAAGATACAAGCAGGGTCATCCATATCAGGCTCAGGGGTATCAAAGAATGGATGTGTCCCTAAGAGTTCTGGTACCAAGCTATGTGTCAGATTAGGGTGGCTAGATCCAAGGTGCTTCAAACAGCTGAAAATGATAGAAAGATACAAAGAATATATCCATCAAAACTCAATTCACTTGGAAGATTTTACCAACATTTTACAAATGCATTCATGATTTCTAGTGAAGGGGAGTGACTGTAACAGTCCCAAACATATTCCATTCTTACTGCCAGGGGTAACATTTAGAAAGTTCTTTATTACACAACAATTCTAATAATTCACACAGATATTAACTGAACTGAACAACATAATAAAAGTTGTAACCAAGAAATTGATGGTCAAGGGCTTTGAGAGTCAGATCATGACCAGAGGATAATTTGACCACTGGGCCCTTTAGTACTCTTCATTTGTCCTTCAGTATATTATGGAAATAAGAATACAATATTCTTTATTCCATTTTTACCTATCAACCCCCCCCCCCCCTCCAATTCGTTTTGGGACACAGGGCTGTACCCATTCTAACACCCTCCCACATCTCATCAGGCCAGTCAATGCTACAAGGACAGATCTATGACCATAATTAGCTAAGCCCTTTTCTTGTTTCCCTCCTCATCTCTGTTTACTAACAAACAGTCATACAGGAACCTTCTTAACAATGTTCCACGGCCATTCTCGGAGAACCTTCTTAACAATGTTCCACCACATGTATAACATTGCTGTACTGTTATAAAGTAGAAATATAAGTATTAAAGATTAATGTCTTACTTCCATATCGATAATCTATCCTGTGGATATTTATTCAAATTCCTCAACAGAAACTGCAAAGCTCGATTCAGGCATGACTTGGTAGAGAGATGGATGGTACACAGGGCTTCATGAAGACCCTCTCGGATTTCCTTGGAATAGTCCTGATGAAAAAAGACAGCTGAAAGTTAAATCAGACCTTCTAGATCAGCATTACGAGAATGACCAGGGTTTATGGCCACAGTTGACAACATAGATTGTCTTTTGCAACCTCTAACTCCTAAATTTGTAAATGTAAAAAAGAAATCTAACTTTATTTGCTGTAAAAGACATAAATAAACTTATATAATTCAATTGGAGAACTCCAAAGCAGCCAAAATAATTGCCCCCAAAAAGATCCTAAAGACAGTGAAGACTCCATTCCTTCAGTTAAAGTTGCATTTTTGGCATGAACTGACAGGAACTTGGAAGTGACAGTCTTCAAGCAACTACACCTCCATGTCGTAAATGAATACTACCAGTTTCAAGGGTGCTTACATCTAAAACACTCAGCACTATTTCCAACTGATCCTCTCTCAGTACGATGTGAGGACTGATCCTACGCAGACTATTGATGGCATTCAGTCTCACTGCTTCAATCTCGTCGTTAAACATATCGACCAGGAAGTCCAGCGAGAGAACCGCGAAGGAAGGAGACTGGGTCGCAAGCTCACAGAGAGAATCCACCGCTGCTGTCCTGACCTCTGAGATGAAAAAGAAATATGGAAATGAGCATACCATCTTACTCCTCTCACTTCATCTGTGTATAATGTAACTAATTAATGCCCCCCCCCCACTTCCACCTTCCCTCCTCCCCTCCCCTCCCCATTGGAACACCTTTACACACTGATATGTCTCAGTGTCTTACTAAAATAAATCTATTTACAGTATTTCCTCTCTGGACAATAGAAACTACCATGTACTAACAGAACCTTAGGTATCACAGCTTACCATAAAATTCATCCTCCAATCCATGTACAAATGCCCCACAAGCCCCTTGGTTTATGCAGCTAATGGTTTCCGGGTCTACGTCTTCTCGTGGGGCATCGTCGCCCCATTTCTGCCCTGACGACCATTCCCCTGTGGCATACTTCTCTTTCTGTCTCTCGTGAGCAGTTGTTTTTCTCTGAAATAAACACAACAGAAGCCGATTAATTAATCTTTCACATTTATGTTTTTAATTTCTTATATTAATGAAATTTTCTCTAGTTGGTACATCTCATCAAACTCACAAATTTATACTAATTGCACTTAATTCGAAGCAACTAGATATTAAAGGGATATTCTGGTGATGAAAATTGATAACTTTTGAAAATTGCTGAAATTTTCTGAACCTGTAGGTTAAAACCACATCTTCACAAAATTTTTAATCACAAAGAGAGGACTTTTTGTTTCAAATTTGGTGAATGTATCTGGCAACTGCAGATGGAAATGAATGATGTCATCATGTCAATTGAGCTGAAAATATTTATGTATTTCTTTTTCAAATTTACGTTATTTACCCACAGAGGAACATAATATTCCTACACAATTTCTAAAAAAATTGCATTTGGATGAAATTAATACAGGGAACATTGACAGCATAAGCAAACATTCCAAATGTATCACTTTTCAAGGATAAATTAACATGAGGATTATAACAGGAATATTGAGCTATTTTAGAACATCTACCATGATGATATCACAGATCAACCATATTCTCTACTTCATGGAATACAGGAGGGTGTAGCCAGTCAAATTAGGTTACATCCAATCAATCATATTTTGCAGAGAACAATGCAGAATATTTTACTCTTTAAGATAAGTATCACCACTGGCTATAACAGGAATAGCCCTTCAACAACTGCTGAGAACTCAACTAGCTGCTCTGTCACAGTTAATACATTGTGGCTTTAAACAAATGTACAGCATGTGCCAACATCAGACTTATATTCCTAATGACAACAGATTGTCTAGAAACCATTAGCAAACAGCCAGCAAGAGTAATTGTGCTACTTACCCTGAGCTGTGACATAAGTTTTTTATCCAGAGTTTGTTCCAAGAATCTTACACTGACAGAATGTAATGATCCAAGCAGCCCTGCAGCCTTAGCTCTGACATTCACTGACAAATCATTGACCTGGAATTGAAGAAGAAAAAAAATAGGAAAAAACATCCCAACTTTTAGCAAGTGTACCAGAAGCTGAAATGTAAATGTCCCACAGATCTTTTCATTCCAGATCAGTTAATTCAGAGCAATCTTTATATTAACACTTATCTCATTTCTGCACAACTTCATACCTTTTGCATACACTACAATATTATTCACCCCTACCACTCCAATGGTACATACCATATCAAGAATCTGAACACACTGATCACCAAATACATGAGTTCATTCTCCATCCCTATCACTCCAATGGTACATACCATATCACAAATCTGAGCAATCCCATCATCAAGAAACATGGTTACATTCTTCACCCCTATCACTCCAATGGTACATACCATATCAAGATTCTGAGCAAACCGAGCACCAAAAACATGATTACATTCTACTGTCCTATCACTACAATGTTAGATACCATATCACAAATCTGAGCAATCCCATCATCACGAAACATGAGTACATTCTTTACCCCTATCACTCCAATGGTACATACCATATCACAAATCTGAGCAAACCCATCATCAACGAGGCGGATGGATTCCTTCTCTTCCCCGGATCTGGGTAACTCGATCATTTCTTCGGGATAGAGGTGAGCCAGGGTCCAAATGAGTTTAAGAGCAGCAATGCGTACCCCTTCATAATCATCCTTGAGGGCAGCACACGCTGACTTATATAACGAAAGGGAGAGCTTCTGACCCCTCTGATGGAGTAATAACTAAAAAAGAAAAAATTAGTCATATTAATGGAATGGTGACACTAATTTTAGACACTTGTTAGTTAAAATTTGTACTTAAACAACATAAAAGTAAAAAAACATTAATTAATGAAAACATTTATGTAGGCACTTTTGTTCCATAGTAACAAAGGTTTGTAATGTTATTTCTCTAACAATTAAGTCTCACATAGTTAGCCAATGCAAGAGCTATCTGTCATCACGAACAACAGTTGCACAAATCTTAACAAAAAGCAAGAAACAGCAGAAAGTCACATTTAAACATGAAACAGTACACTTTTTTGTTGGCATAATCTTTCTTCTAGTAACATGTACATTTATTATAAAAAATAATAATTAGTTTGTGGTATTAATATATAATAATTAATTTGATAAGTTTACACACATGATTGAGTGACCTTTAATGAATAGGATAGGCAATGTACCCAGGAAAACATAATTCCACTTACCATGGCTTGAAATGCAGCAGTCCTGACTCTTGGGTCTTGGTCTGTAGTGTACATACTAAGTAGATCCTGCACACTAAGAACCAATGATGTTGAAGCCTCTTGAGTCTCTTCATGAATATTCATCTCTGATGTTGCCAAAGAACCAATAAGGCAAAGACACTCGCATCTAACAAGGTGACCCGAATCGTCAAGATTCTTTTGAAATGAAGGAGTCAATTTAAAAATCCCTTGTTTATAAAAGACAACTGACAATAAATTGAATCTCCTTGATAGATTAAAACCAAATACCTTTTCCTATCTCAACAGCATTAACCATAACCCAGACAATTATCATTAATTATAGAGCAACTAATGAAGAAATCCAACAATGAAAAATTTAACTGAATGTGTTCGATACATGTTAGTTTTATTAGTATAGTTGAGCTGAAACAGATCATGAAAGACAAAGACCAGAATGTTTCATCAGGGATCATATGGTCATTGAATGCTTTGGATAACTGTTTGTGATTAGAATAAAACATTCCCAAAGGGAAAAGACAGTTAATAACTTTATGACATGGCTATTAATGCTTTACAAATTCTTGTTACTACTCTACTGCAATGGCTACTGGCCTACTATTGTACTAATTCTCATACCTCCTCTATTGTAATAGCTGTTACTAAATACAGTCTCATACCTCCTCTATGTAATAGCTATTACTAAATAGTCTCATACCTCCTCTATTGTAATACTAGCTATTACTAAATACATTCTCATACCTCCTCTATAGTAATAGCTTTTACTAATACAGTCTTATACCTCTTCTATTGTAATAGCTATTACTCATACAGTCTCATACCTCATCTATTGAAATAACTATTACTAATAGTCTCATACCTCCTCTATTGTGATAGCAATTACTAAATACATTCTCATACCTCCTCTATGTAATAGCTATTACTAAATAGTCTCATACCTCCTCTATTGTAATACTAGCTATTACTAAATACATTCTCATACCTCCTCTATAGTAATAGCTATTACTAAATACAGTCTCATACCTCCTCTATAGTAATAGCTATTACTAAATACAGTCTCATACCTCCTCTATAGTAATAGCTATTACTAAATACAGTCTCATACCTCCTCTAGTGTAACAGCTATTACTAAATACAGTCTCATACCTCTTCTACTGTAATAGCTGTTACTAAATACAGTCTCATATCTCCTCTTTGTAATAGCTATTACTAAATAAATTCTCATACCTCCTCTATATTAATAGCTAGTTCTCCATACATTCCCATACCTCTTCTTATGTAACTAGCCTTAAGATGCATACCTCTTATGATTACTTTCTTATGCTCTTAATTATATTTCATTGATTGTTCCATGTTGTATTTTATGCCATTGTCAAGTTTGTACGTTTTTTTTCTTCTTTTTCATTTTCCTCTTATTGTTTACATTTGTATTCTATATTATTTTTATTATGATTATATAATTTTATTCTACTTGTAGTTTTTATATTTCAAGGCCTGGGGGTGATTAGCTTTACGCTAACCGAGTATACCCATTAATGTTAAATAAATCATAAATAAAATCAAACCTCTTTGGCTGCTTTCACTAGTTGCTGATGTAGATCTGTACATCCTGCTAGAGCTTTTCCGATCACATTCAGCAGTTTCACTAATTCAGACATTACTTTGTGAGACTCTGCAAGTGAAAGAAAAACAAGGACAAAAGTGGGATAAAGATGCACTCCAAATAATGAAATACATACAACAAAAAGGTGGTACTATTGGTTGTTGAATTTAAGTCAGCAAGACTTGAAATTTTCCTTAATGTTTATTAACTCTCAATGAAAACATTGCTGAGTTTTTGTATGTAAACCTTGTGAATATAAACCCTTTACAGTGCGGTCAAAGTTAAGATATCTGACCAACACAATCAATAACTTTAGCAAATAGATTTTCACCCTGCAAAGTCCATGCTGTTATGTCAAAATTTAAACCTGCACATGCAGTGTACAGTATTTATAGTTCTAATCAACTTACTAAATGATTTGTCTTATTCTAATGAGAAATATTTCAACCAGCTTTTGATTTCTTTCTAAATTGTTCAAGAGAACTTACTTTCATGTGCTAGCAACCTTAATACATCTTCAGCTAGTGGCAGTGCGTCGTATCCTGGAGTCCGAGAGAAATCTGCAAGCATCATCACAATCTTTGCCCTGACAGCAGAATTTGATTCTTTACTGTAATACTCCAACAGAGCTGGAATCACGTTCTCTGGAGTTAAAAAAAATGAGACAGTACTCAATGAATAAGATAGTACTCAGGGAATAGGATAGTACTCAGGGAATAAGATAGTACTCAGGGAATAAGATAGTACTCAGGGAATGAGATAGTACTAAGGGAATGAGACAGTACTCAGGGAACAAGATAGTACTCAGGGAAAAAGATAGTTCTCGGGAAATTAGATAGTACTCAGGGAATGAGATAGAACTCAGTGATTAAGATAGTACTCAGGGAATAAGATAGTACTCAGGGAATGAGATAGTACTCAGGGAATAAGATAATACTCAGAGAATGAGATAGTACTCAGGGTATAAGATAGTACTCAGGGAATAAGATAGTAGTCAGAGAATAATATAATACTCAGGGAATAATTTAGTGTTCCAATTTTGTGTAGCATTTTTGAAGGCTCTAGAATGTGTACTGTTGTAAAATACTGTACTTCCTGTATTAATGTAATATAGTGCCGAGCCCGGCTCCTCAATCTTTTAATATTGTATCGGGACTCGCGATAGAAAGGTACTGGGGTTATCTAGATGCCGTATTTATGCTTCTTCAGGAGACAAGGAAAACAATGAGTTCTCAGAAAAGAAAACAAGTTGACAAGATCGGATTGATTTAGTGATTTGGTATAATTTCTTCTCTGTCGATTCTCTCACAAATAAAATTACAATGATTTGACTTGACTTGACTCCGTCAATTACGCAATTTAAACGAGTGATGAAATGGTGACGACGAAGTTGACGAAGCAACAAACTTGTGACGGAGTGGTGACGGAGTGGTGACGGAGTGCAGAACATGCGGGAGCATGCCGCCTTTTATACTTTACTTCTATCAAATCCCATTGCGCACAATCAGAAGGCAGCCAATGAACTGCTCATCCTACATTAACTTAACGATATAAAAATTAGTCTAGAAAGCACTGATCTGCCCTGATTGGTTGGGAGTTTGGAAGTCCACCCCTTTCTAATGGAAACTTCCATACCACGTGAGAAGAACCTTCTCGAATGTTCCACAGATACAATAGAATCTATTTGGGAAAAGGCCCTGTAACAAGATTCAATAAGATAGTTAAAACTTCTCGTGGGAAAACTGATTCCTTGACCTAGATAAATATATAAAGGGCCTGTACGATGTCTCGATGGAGTTTGTCGGTAACATTAAAGAGGCAGTATTACTATTTCATGACATTAAATCAATAATATACATATTTGCACTTGTGTAGAAATTTGACCATTTTGCATAGCAGTTTGCAATGTTACACTGGATCAGTTTTTCCTTAAGTGTGTGCAATTAGTGTCTGTACTAAGATCACCTAACACTAACCAAAACAATTATTTCAGTTCCTTGCAAAGTGTTTTTATGACATAGAGACAAGATAAGAAGGAAAATTGTTCATTGTCATCTCAGTGAATGCACCATGAGAGAAATTATCATTACCACTGATTGATTGAATGGCAAGTAAATTGAATGAAACAGAAGTCTTTAAAGTGAGCGGAGATGTAAGTTTTAAACATCGAATAGATAAACTATTACACAGTAATGTATCTTATTAGAGTGCTTAATAAACATGTCACATTTGGGTTATGCTCTTCTACTGTCTTTCTCTCACGTTTTAATTACCTGCTTGAGTATCTTTTGAGCGAGGCTTACTGTCAAGTTCCAATAACAGCTTCAAGGCATCTTGAGAGTTACTCACAGTTCCCAGATCTGAGAAACTTGGTGCAGATGAAGGTTTTGATGAAATCCTTATCTTTATAGGTGGAGGTTTAGCCTCATCCTGCAATGAATGCCAAGTAAAATTTCATACAAAAATATATAAAATATATGATAACATTTGAATCAACAAATATATAATACCATAAGCCTCATGAAATGCACTCAAGCTACACAGCCTGAACAATCTTTTTATCATACTATTGTGTAGTTCATAATCCCAAAATCAAGACAATGTGTACTTGTTTCACCAAATTTTGGCCCATTTATTCTAGGGAATGAAAAATGCAGAGAAAAGCATCAATTGGCTCTGCTTATATATAACATTAATCAGACGCTTGCACTGGCTGGTGTATTGACCTTTCCACTTGTAACTGTGACTAATTATGCTGTACATGTATGCTGGTCTACTGTATAGTAAAGGACTCATAATTGACGCACCCCCGTAATTGACGCACCTTCAATTATTACTAGCAACGATACAGCAGGCCAACTAAACTTTTTGCAGTCAAGCAGAATTACATATTTCATGAGTTTGAATCCATTTCAGCTATTTGCTGACCAAATTGTGGTATTTTTTAAGCTTTTAGCACCTTCCCCCCAGTTTTGCACGTTTGTTGGACATTTGGAAATCTTACACCCTAAAAACCAACATTACCTCAATATGATAACGCTATACTCTCTGGGACCTGGCCTGTCTGCAGCTTAGAGGCTCAGAGCATAGCAAACAGCATCTAAAGTCAATGGATGTATACTAAGGCCTACACTACAGTTAGCTTATCGACGAATGTGTCAATTTAGGGGTATGTAAGAACTTGACACGGCAGACATTTTGTGGTCAAATTCTGCTCAATTGTACGGTGCATAAACACAGAACCTTAAATATTTTGAGATCAGAACTTTTCAGAGGAACTACACATATGAAAAACACATACAGTTGAGTGATTTGGAGTTTTCCTTGATAGACACCGTTGATCAAATCCTTAAGTGCGTCAATTATGAGCCCACCATGCTACATCTTATTTGCAATCACTACTGTAAGCCTAGCAACATTACCCATGGCAATGTTTAAAGTCTGGCTTTCTCCCTCTTTCTCAAACAAAGTTTGCATAACACAACAAGTTGTTTGAAGGACATATTTATCAAATACCCTTGGGTCATTAGTTCTTTATTAACAGCCCAATCCTTGTGACAGTTCCAAGTCTAGCTACAAGCCTTCACCGGGTACCGTTATTTTCCGCACACGTTACTTTCCGCTGAAACAAAACGGTGTTTTCCGCACACAAATTTGTCAGCGGAAAACAACGTTTTTTTCAGCGGAAAGTACCGTTTTTTGGGGAGGAACAGAATGACTTACTGAAATGATTAGGCACATGGAAGGATTTAGGAGGTGGGAGAAGATAGGATTTGACTTCAGCAGGATAAAATGTAGCTTCGAGACTAGATTATTATTAGGATAGCTAAGGTTGTAGCTTAGGCTGTAAGCACAAGTTTAATTTTATAATTTTTTTGAAAATCAAAAAGATACCGCCTTTAACAACATTTTTTTTTAAAACATCATTACGCGGACCGCAGTTTTAATACTTTATTAGATACTCAATCCTTCGCGGGCGTCCCTTTGCCCTTTTATCCGCCGACCGCCTCATACTTCTTTAATAATCCCTAATTACAAACACCCCAAGCCTCCTGTAAATTATAAGCAGCTTAACTTTTCTGACATGAACTCAGCCTAACCATCCTTTATCGACGTTCTTTGATATTTTCTCATGTTATTTTCATTATCCTGCCTGAATTTGGTATCCTTAAATTGAGGAAAAATATAGTGTACAGGTAAGTGAAAAAAAAGTTGTTTTCCGGACAAGAATTTTTTCAGCGGAAAGTAATGTGCGGAAAGTAACGTGTGCGGAAAACAACTGAAACCGCCTTCACCGTGGAGCCTATATTTTTTCTTTTTGCAATGAAATGTGGTTCAGCCAATGCATTTGCTTGCGCATGTACCCTGATTAATATTTTGAGCTGACCATGGGTTGACAAACAGGGGACTTAATGTTGTCTGAATTTTTAATTTGCTTGTTGTCTGTGCATGGACCAAACTTTTGGCAAAAAAGTACATCGTCATGATTGTGATTTTTAACTAAACAACTATAACAGTAGTTTGTAGATTGAAGGATCGGTTTGTCGTGGAATGCATGAACTGTTGACTCTCTGAAAATGTTATGGATAGGCCCTAGGCTATGCCACCTTTGGTTGTTTGACATGAAATTTTGTCTTGGGGTAACACTCTGGACACCTACTGAAAACCGTGCAATGACGCAGTTTGACACTGTTTCATTATTTTCTCGCAAAACTGATCTCTGTAGTTTGTGAGGTCACTTGAACGATCGTACCGCGACCATTAAATGTGACTTCAAAGTTTAGTCATGAAATTCACTTAGAACCCAAGACAAGTTTTCAGGATCATAAAAATTTATGTTAAGGTTATATCAAATAGAGAAATTCACAATTTACCACGACCGTAATACTGGTAGTTACTTCTTCCGCCGTTCTCTTTTTCGTGGATGCAGCCATTTTTCTTTTTCACTGGCAAACATCATAGATGGCAAATGTGTCCAACCTGTAGGCGGAATATCTGCTAGACAATCCGGACTGAAGCTTTGTACTGAAGACACGTTGATTTACTTATTCTCAATACACACAGTCTGGATCAAACCAGACAGAAATCGTATCATAAATTACGACTATTTACATCAAAATCATACTATCTCTGTAACCAGTGCCATGTCTGATAAAGGAGTGGAAGACGTTTTCAAGGTATTTTTGTTGAGAGAATTTTGTTGAGAACGTTTTGTATGATTGACCTGATATCTTCAGCCCTTTTCCAGCTGTTGGCCTAGGCTACAGTACAGTGAATGCCTTTCTATGGTCTTCATTGACTAGGCTTAAAAGAGTCCAGGGCACTGCCTGAGAGTGTAAGCTGTAAGGCCAAAGTAAAACTATGAAAATAACTTTGTCGAATTAAGAACCTATTTTGGTTATTCGAATGAAGGCAAGATGAAATGTTTAATCATCGTTCGATCCAGATCATCATCGAACATACGTAATTCCCGACAATAGTGTGTAATTAATGGGCATAATATCAGTTTTAATTTTAGACTGGAACTGGTTTTAGACTGGAAGTTTGAAAGCATTTTAATGCAAAAATAACCAAACAATACAAAACTTATGTAAAGCCGGGGTGGTAAGGTTGTCGGTGTGGTGACGCCCATGGGGGGAGATGGGGTGACACAAATGACTGAGTCAAACGATTGGTATTGTGGTAAGCAGTATATTAATCGCTCCTCTCTAGCGAGCTCTCATAGAGCTTTTAACCTGCCACGCAAAGGTAAAAATAAACATTTTTCGAATCAATGAGATGTCGCATACATGAGTAGTAATTGCGAGCACTGAATAATAAGTAAAAGTTAAACTTTGGTTAGAGACTGCGGGGTGTCCAACCCTCAACCAAAGGAGCTGTGGGGAGCCAAGAAGGTAAATAATGCGTATTCCCACACTTACTAATGAATTACAAAGTATTAAGAAATTGTAGGCAACTAAGAATGGTTTGGTGATAGTTCAATCATTATAATTCTACAACTATTTGTCTATAGTGCACATTAGTATGTACAGTAAGGTCTACGTAAAAAATTACTACGTCATAGAATGGTTGACCCATACTGTGTAACAGTTAATCATCCTTGGAGCAAAACCGTAGTAGCTACACAAAAGTAACCATTATATTGTTTTGAAGCACAGGTAAGTAGGGAAAATGGAGGGCGATCCCAAAATTACCACTAAATGAAGTAATTCAAGTTAACTGCGCTGTATCTGTTCAAGTGCAATACGTTCATACTGAGTGTATGTTAGTATAATTGGAGCATGTGTACTTTACTGTTCTATTGGTACATGTTCCACATGACAAGGCACAAACCCACGTGAAAAAATCTACAATTCCTACAATTGTTCAAAGCTGAGGGCTTCGATTAAATACACAGCCTCAGACCAGTAGGCTGTAGTTACAGCTGTGCCATGTTCTTACTTGCAACCTCACTGAGTGGTATTGAGTACCTGAACAATCAAATGGTGTTTTCTTGCTATTCTCCGATAATGAAACTGGTTAAATTATCAGTTGAAATGAAAGAAAGAAATAAAAATGTAACTTTGTTTAGTGACAATAATCTAGCTTTAGTCAATTTGAAAGGAGGTTCCATGAAAATTGCATGTTCTACAGGTTTATAGATATGCATGTATCATACAGACCAGTGTCATACAAGCATAAAACTTAAGATTGGGTATTTGAGCTACACCCACTTTTCATGCAGTATAGACTAGGCATACCTTTTACTGATCAATTAAAGGGATTGTTTGTGGCAGAATTGGATAACTTTAAGCAATCTAGGGCTACTGTAAATTTTGTGCTTAACACATAAAACCCACATCCCCAACCAGTGTTTCCGCTATGACGCGATTTTGACGCAATGGCTTGCCGATTTGACGCACTGGCGTTCAGAGAGAGAGAAAAAAAAAGAGGGTTTCATTTTCTCCTGAATTTTACACAGTGTGAATAGAAAAAAAAACGTTTGAAAAGGCATGGTGTTCAGAACTTCAACTTGGAAGTGAAGAAATTATTACATGTAAATTGTTTCCAATTTATCGTCAGAAATGTTAAATTAGCGATCGTTAACTTTACCGAAGCGCTGTTTTTCTATACAGGTCACGTAGATTTAGCTCGATGGTTCGCAATACCAGTGTACTAAATATAATATCTGTATAGCCTACCTTACATTACATTGCAACAGGGTCAGAAATAAGCGGGGGCGACGGGCGATTCGCCCTAGCAAGTGCTAAAAAAAGCCCTCCGAAAGCACAATTGCGAGGGCAAAAAAGAAATATAAGAAAATCGCCCTCGTAATATCAGGTGTCTGTGTAAATTTAATTGTGACATGCTTTTTGCTTTAGCTAGGGTTTGCAGTAGCAGCGCGAATCGCACAAACAGTTCTCACAATCCCGCATCACATTTGATCAAATTTGAAGCAGTGCGGGAGGGTCGCGCACAATCACCGGGAACTTCCCGCGCAGTCACTGGCAAATTACGGCGTACGGCAGTACCAGCGACAATAACCTCAAATCCCTAAAAACCTCCGACCACATGGTAGCCTAACTTCAAACTAAGTCAACATGGAACTCTAACCTAGCCATCTGTTTATTCGCTGAAATTGTGACGCAGTTAGCTAGAACTAAAATATCCATGAAATACTGCAACCTTCGACCACATGTTAGCCTAACAACCACACTAAGTCAATGGGAAATGTAGCCTAACCATCGGTTTGGAAAAAAAAAAAAAATTGCTGGAAATCGGCAGTTGTTTGGAAGGTACAGTATGTGCTATGTCTTAGAGAGGGAATGTTGTATTTTATGTACACCGTTGCTGAGGCGATGGATTGAAGGTTTTAACTTCGATTACTTTTCAGCGGTATAATGGTTTCGTATTTGGTGGTGGGTGATTTTATCCACACACGAAAAAATACATGATTAAAGGAAAGGGCACCTTCAGTAGAAGTAAATCTGTGTTTTCTATTTCAGTTGATGGGTTATTGGTTTTTCGTCATATATTCGGTGGATTGACGTTATTTGTTAAACGATCGCAAATTTTGGCAATTAAACTTTCAATGAATTTGCTATACGGTCGCAGCTAACTAGGAAGAGGGTAATTGTGCTTACTTGATCCTGATGAATGCTTACAAACTTTTCCCTAAACAGCATATTGAACTTTGGAAAAGCGCCCCCTTAAACCTTAAAAAAGCCCTCGTAAATACATTAAGGGGGGCGTTTTTAACTTTTCATTTTCCAAAATAGCCCCCCAGAACCAAATCTAAATTCCAACCCTGCATTGCAAGTGGTGCACTATATTTGAGCCAAATTTAGCTTGTAAACATAAAGCGTAATATGCAACGAACTAATTTTTTATTATTTAGCAATCATCGTTTAAATAAAGCTCAGGGTTCCATGCCTCAATTTAAAATCAGACATTGGATTGGCCGATGTTTAGTACACAGGGGCGTAGCCAGTATGTAGCACTGTAGGCCCGGCCTTCACTTTTTTCGCCAAGTTTTCTTTTTTTTTAAAACACCCATAAATCAAATCCATAAGCTTGCTGGACGAGTTTTAGAGTCTAGACAGGAAAAACTATTGAAATGAACGTAGCAAGAATATGGCTAAATTAGGTGACCTATTCTTCTGTCATCTAGGCTGTCATTTCTATCGCGTGCCGTTTTAATCAACACTCTACCTGCCGAAAAAAACTAGGGTCCGATCTTGTCAGTTTTTTAACATCTAGTTAAGAACCCGTTTATGCAGATAATATTCCAGTTGAGAAACATTCCACAGTCAAATAAGCCTATCGTTGATTAACATACTTTATAGAGCTGCAGCACTTTGTTGCCTGTTGTTACTGGCTTACTCTGTACATGTACCTTGCTAATTTTAAATACATTATGTAGTATTGAATTAAGTACTTTTTTAATTGGTTTGTTTTTTTTTGGTTTAAAAGTGATATTGAATGAGGTGTCTCAAGTTACCAAGAGGCCAGGGAACCAAAATGAACACTCGGGAGGGGCCGTTTCCGGCCATCTGGGGGGTTTGTAAAACCAAAAATTTTCTTGTACGCTCCACGCCAACCGATGGTGGCGCTCCGCTCAGATAGTCTTGCCTACAACTTTGAAAATCCTGGCTACACCCCTGGTACTAATACTGTCGGCAAAATGTAACATCGTGAAAAGTCACGAAAACATTGACTGATTGTGTTTTTGGTTCAATAAAATAATTTTCCCGGAATTTTACCCCTCCCCTTAGACCCCTCCCCTTAGACCCCTCCCCCAGGACAGGGTGAGTCAAATATTCAGATATTAGCCATTTTGACTCAATGGGAAATTTCTTAGAGGAAACACTGTCCCCAACACCATAACTCCATAAGGAGTACAAGAGACCTTCAATATTAAACTGTTAACTTTCATATTGATGCTAAGATAGTCCTTAGCAAACATCATTCCAACTGCATCTCATTTCAAAGAAAAAGTATAAAAGGAAACTAATGTAAGCATGTTCAAAACATATGCAGATTCAACGTCACTGATCCCCACTCAGTCAGTCCAGTAACAGCTTTTGGTCTAACAATAAAACCCTTTTGGTAATTGGGAGCAACATATTGTGTGGAACATATTGTTGTCTTTTAATATCACTGTCACATTGTCATCCATGGTCTCCTTCTGTTAAAGCTCGGGTGACTAACATAAATTGAGCACATAGAAATATCATGACATGTTTTGATATTAATATGGTCATTAACATAATTTTGTTTGATTTTTGTTCCTTAGTGGTCAGAGGATGGGAAACCAGTCAAGGTAGATAAGTGGAATGCGACTACGGTAAAGAATGCTCTTGATGATGCTGTTAGAATGGTAAGACCACTTTGGTTTGCATGACTCAAAACTTACAAAGCATCTATTGTCCTGACCAGGTTTTTGTTTTTTTGTTATATTTTTAACTAGCACAACCGATTCTATGATCCTATAGTTCTTTTTTATCAAATGATAAAGTAAATTGTGGTGATGTGATTGATTTTTGTTATGTTTTATATATGATATCATTGGCCCAAATCTAGACTGAAAATGTCAGTATAAAAACAAATGTTATAGATGATAAACTTGGACAAGAGAGCAAGGTATTAAATAAATTTAAAGAAACCATTTAATTATTCCTCTGGGACAATGAAGCATGTTTGCAGAATTTGTCGCAACAAGTGATGAAAGGGTGTGCATTCAGTGGGCTAGCTATAGAATTGATAGGTTTGTCTACTGCGTGACATCTAGATATGACGTAGTATGGTATACAAAATAGATCAGTTATTTGTTTTATTTGGATGATTTCTTTCATTTCTTTCTTTTTTCCTTTCTACTTACACAGATAATTATTTATTTATTCAGATGATTCTTTTCATTTCTTTCTTTTTTCCTTTTTACCTACACAGATAATGACCAAGCACTTTAAGTATGACGAAAATCACACACTGATGGACCAGCGTCTTGTGATATGTTCTGTAGCTTGCCTGTTTGCTGCTACAGCTCTGGTCTACGACTACCTCAGGCCATTTCCAGAATCACGTCTCGTTCTTCTAGTGTGTGTTGTGTCATATCCTTTGCTACAAATAGTTGATGTCAAGTATTAAAAGATTATAATATAATTCATCATGCTATCTCTTTGAATCGTTTAACAACCACATTCAATGTGAAAGATATAATAAACATCATTGAGTTACCAGAAAGTAGATTAAAATCAACTACCTCCAGGGGTAGGTAAATTTCAGAGCTTCCCCCCACCCCCACTGGGTACACCCACACCCACAAGAATAACCTCACAGCTCATCACCATACAGGGATAAGTATATCAAAACATTTTTGCAATTTAGCAAATACTTGGACACTTACAACCAATCATTTGTATCAAGTCATGTGTACTACATACAATTGTATCAGTTTGTGGGTATTTCCCTTTAACTGTTATCGAGTTCAGCTGTTACTGTTATCAAGTCATGGGTATTTACCTGTAAATCTATCAGTTCATGGCTATGTACCTGCAAAGACTTGTCATCTATACATACTACATACAGTTTGTTGTTCTTTTCTGCTATAATTCCTACCCTACACTCCGAATGACTTTTCCTTAATATTTTCTCACTTATTTTGTATTAATGGGAGTACTCACCCTTTATACGACCTATGTCGAGAGAAACCACTTTCTGATTGTACATCAGAAGGATCAAGCGGGTGTGGACCCGGATAAAGTCTGGACTATCGACTCTTGTATGAAAAGGTAAATTGTAGACTTAAAAAGTAGCTTAAGCTGTCATCAAAGTATGTAGTAATTGTTCAACCTTTTCCATGTTATGTTGCAAGTACTTCTATGATTCAAGTATTACTGCAGTATACAACTAACTATAAATCATTTTAAAGAGTGCAAGCTAAATCTTGCATCTCTCATCATAACTTTTAGCAAGATAACAGTACATGAAATAGTTTAGTCAAATAAAATGTTTGTGTGATTTGAAGCACACCAATTACATGGATAATGTTGGGATAGTGAACAACTAACTGACCCTGCAGTATTGCCAGTTAACCAAATTTTTAGCATCTTTCACACAAAGATAGCAATCATAAACGAACTCTCTTTCTTTTTCTTTAGATTTGACGACATGTACACACTCTCACTATTGTTTGAAGATAATCAGAATAATTTACGACAGGAGTCATCCTTTACAAAGTCAGTCGGCTGCTGGTTCGACGAAAATGGTGAATTAGTCGGTGAAAACTTTTTGATGGATGTCACTGCACTGCATGATGGCTTAAAATCAGAGAAGAAAAAGAAATAGACAATTTGTTGTATCGTCAGACAGGGTTGAAACTGTGATGACAATAGCAGTATTTTGAATTTTCTTTGCGTATGTGTCCGTTTGTAAACAAGTGATTCCTTGGATGTGTCTTTTTGTGAGTAAGTCGATCCAATGATGTTTCGGTCATTGAGCCATATGATCCTCAGAGAATGAATTTGTTAGCAGCTCATACTCTGTAAGTTATTGTTTTTCCAATGGCTGTTCATTGGTTGGTCATAGCTGGTCAACCATTGGGCAATTAGGCATTTGAAATTACTTGAGATTTCCAACAACAGTTTTATGTTCAGTGTGTTCAGACTATTCCAGTCTGGTATTTGGATGATCATGATTCACCAAATCTGGTCTCCCACGATAACCTCACAGTTACAGTTCTGGTTATACACGTAAATGGTTGTTTATAGAGTATTGTTGGTTTGTTTCTAAAAATTTTGTGCGGGAAAAAAAAGGCAATACATCAAGAAAAGTTATAATGGGGATCTCCAGCGTTTCTGAAGAGGGCGCTGTCATATCGGTCCTAACAGTGATGTAGAAAGAGCTGTCAGTCCTAATACAATTGATCTATCCTGTTTACACATCTTCAAAGATATTGTGCTGTAACATATCTCAATCAATGTGCTAGTTTTAAATAAGGGGTTAACCAATGGTCTAGCGTGCGTTACTCACAGGATTAATGCACGATCGGGGGATAATGCAAGCGATGCACGAGGGCGGAGCCCGAGTGCATCCAGCGATAGCATTAACACCCGG
>JAIPMN010182963.1:13739-29546 GCA_020650975.1 Apostichopus californicus
ATGATGATGATGATGATGATGATGATGATGATGATGATGATGATGATGATGATGATGATGATGATGATGATGATGATGATGATCATGATGATCATGATCATGATGATGATAATGATGATGATGATGATGGTGTTAATGATCATGATACATATGATGATGATCGTGGGACCATATGGTGATACTGATGACGACGATGGTGGTACATGATGATGGTGAATGAGATCATGTTGGTAAAAGTGGTGATGATGGGTGATGGTGGTCACACAAATGACCAGATTAGTGATAATGACGATGATGATGATAGTGATGAAAGTGATGATATTGATGATGATGATGATGATGATGTTAATTAAGATGATGGTGATTGTGATGATGATGATGATGGTTTTATTGATGATGGTGAAGGTGGTGGTGGTGATGGTGATAGTGATGGTGGTGATAGTGGTGGTGGTGATGGTGATAGTGATGGTGATGGTGCTGGTGGAGGTGGTGGTGGAGGTGGTGGTGATTGTGATAGTGATGGTGAATGGGGTGATTAAGATGATGATTATGGTGATCTCCCCATTCTCCAAGTATCACGTGACATAAAATCAAGTCAAATCAAACTAATGATGTGAGATGTGGAACAGAATTTAAAAGGACATATTTATAGTTATTATTAATTGTTTAATTACCTCGCAAACATTGTTCAGCTGGTTAATATATGTGGTATATCAAGAGAGAGAAATTACATATTGTGCACGTCGTTAATGACATAAATTGAACGAACGAAGCCCAGACACAGTGTAGCTGGTACATTGCGTAGTAGGGCATGGAGAATAACAATGGTACCTCTTATTATATGACTCATCATTTTAAAGTTCATTCTAATCCAGCGTCTAATCATTATGGAGTCTCTGAATTTGTCTCTTTGTTAGTCAAGTGATTGTTTCTTCAATCACCAGATTCCAAGACTGTTTGCTGCCTTCTTATACATCGATGTTTGGTTTGTTCAACTTGATATCAAAGAAAGTTGAAGGTACAGTATCGATACTTATTGATTGTTTAGTTATTGATTGATGACTATCTCTTGTCTTATTCGGTTCATACTGCTGCTTCATTTTCTTCTTGTAATTCAAGAACATTAAAGATACAGTTTAGATCATGTTAAACCCGGTCATAATAAGTCTATTACTTCTATTAACACAAGAAAAAATGAGTGACATAGCTGAGAAGAGCTTTGGAACAATTTACATAAATCAGTTAAGCTTAATGAAATGTACTGAGCGTTCCGTACATTAACATTGGCACATAAATAAGTAGATATATCAAAGGATTACAAGCCTAGACCATGTACAGTACACTCAAATGGATATTACATGGTACATCAGTGAGGGGAGCTTGAATATGTTAACATAAACGAGAATCATCTCTCTCTCTGGAATAAGATAAGATAATGACGTGTTGTGAATGTCGATTAAATCGTTGTGGAAAGTTTAAACAGAACATGAACGTTGGGGGTGGAGTGGGGGGAGGAGGGGGTCTGAGTGTAGTTGGTTGGTGAGAGTGAGGAATAGATCACCCAGGCTACACATGTTTAGAACAGTGAGATCTGACATGAACGTAGCTGGTGCCCTGAATCTGATGCAAAAACTTTCAAAGTTACAACTGAAGACGTTCTAGACTAAATACAATAGGAACACATGCGGTGTGGTATGGAGACATTAAAATAAAAACAGCGGTACCACTGGTAGTGTACAAATCATTGTGGACATTTATAACAGGACATGGAAAGTTTGAGGGGGGGGGGGGGGCGAGTGAGTGCAGTGGGTGGTGAGAATGGTGAATAGATCACCATGGCTGCACATGTATAGTACTGTGACATCTGACATGCACGTAGCTGGTGCCCTGAATCTGATGCAAAAACTTACACAGTTCACATTGAAGACGTTCTAGACTCAATAGAATAGGGACACCTGCGATGTGTTTTGAAGAAATTAAAATAACAACATAATACACAGTAAAAACGGGAAATAATTCTCCTAGCGGTAAAGTAAAGGAAGCGGTACCACCGGTAGTCAACAAAGGTAAAAAGCGAAGATCAATCAAGTAAGATGTAGCTTGCTCATGTTTTCATTAGGATATTCTGCATCATAGCGCTGATCAATTTACTGATATCTGTCTATGAAGGATCATGGATTGTATGCAACCTTCACGCTTTAAGGACAAATGCTCAGGTTATATGATTGCTTTACAATCGTTAACTTGTGTTTTTTTTTTGTCATCTACAATGTTTATGAGCAATGTCATAAATGTCAGAGAGAGATCTGAAACATGAATTTAAATTAAACTCGACATTTCAGTTTTAATAACTTTAGATATCTGAAAAAGAATTTTAATATACATGAACTCAAACCTTCAATTAAAATTACTGGAAAACATACATTAAAAGATATCTGTTATCTTAATTTCAATATATGACATGAATAACACAAGTAAAATACAGTAAAATACAGCTCTTTGTACAGTTGTAAAACTATAAAAGCCTCATAAGAGTCTAATGAAATTGAGATAATAGACGTGAGATTTTGAACACTGAAATTAAAGTGGCAAACCTTTGAACATTCAATCGCTGAGGGCGCTCTCACCCTTAAATATTCGAGACAGATATCTGCTTTAAAATGTGTCACAACAACATTACTTTTTAAATCATTTTGGACAGTGCAGGGATTAGGGGAGGTCCCGTTTTATCAGTTTTGAATAAATATTTTAAGTAATCTGTGTAAGGTTTGGTATCACTTATATTCCAAACGCAAACAAACTGTTTGACATGAACATTTTACACAATTTATGTTGGCATTATGATACAAACATATATCAAATCCATGTACATTAGAGGACAGATGCTGAATATGTTCAAATATTTTTAACAGTCTTCTCAATTCTCGAATGAAGGTCACTTTACCCTTCTACTTTAAACATATGTTAGTGTTGGGATGCAACCAGAAATTTAATAGATATATTTCTGTGATATAATTATGTCGGTATCACATATTTAAGCTTTGGAGAAAAACACTGAGACAAACTGATTGCTCCCATTGGTCTTTGTTCTTGTACGTTTCATCAATCTTCAAGTAACCAGTCTTGTGTTCAGACGAAACTTAATGAACTTAACAATCAAAGAAAAATATCAAATTAGTTTCACTGACCGGTGTGATAAGCATACTGTATGAATTACCCAGTTTAAAGTGTTGCCTTTTGCGTGAAAAATAAACGGACTTCAACTGCTTACTGGGTATGCCTCAGTAGCTAAATCTATAGAAGTTTGACCAGATCCAAACACATATTATAACATTTACTGCCGTTCTATCTTATATCATCTCTTTTGTTCGTAGATACTCAGTGGCGGAGCTAGGGGTATTGGTCAAGGGGGGCGAGATTGGTCTGTAGGGGCGCTTTCGACACTATCTAAGCGTAGCGCCACCACAGGTTGGCGCGGAATGTACAGACAATTTTTTGAGTAAAGATACTTCCTAGATCGCCGGAAATGACCCTTTCCTGGCTTTGCTAATTTGCAAATAAACATAGAATAAATAGGTGTCATCGCCAACAAAATGTGACAAATGTCAATAGGTAGATGAGAGCGCAATAACAAAGCAAATAATCGCGAATAAGTAAAAAGTGGTAAAAAGCTGAAAAGGGCGTCAGCAGTCCATTTCCGCCCCCCCTTCCTCTGACTGTATGGACGCTCCGCCACTGTAGATACTGATTACCTACCATAATCCTGCTTTTTCTTCATTTATATTTTAGTTTTCTGGATGCCTTATGGACCAGGCAAAGGGTACTACATACTAAATCTCCAGTCTGGTCGTTGGGAGCTGATATTTGGACGTTCTATACTCTTCCCGGTTTGTTTATTTTAATAGGAACCCTTGATGGTTCACTCACTAAAAGGAATCCACCGAATGAAAGTTTATTTTGAAACAATGCCGGTCATTTCAAAGGAAAATTTGGAGAAGATTATTATTTTGCACCCAACAGCCCAGAAGTTTTTGTGTTCTACCATTTAAGTGACGCAGAAGTAACATCAAGCTAAAAAATAAATATATATGCATGTTTACTAACCTTATTGTGTGATATGTGAAAGATGAAAGATATAAGGGGTTTTGAGATATACCAACGTTTGGTCACAGAGGAACAGTGCCACTTCACTATGCTTTTAAAAGGAAGTACACTTGGAAAAGGCGGTAAAGGAGGTGTTTGTTATCTGAGATATTTCTCACAATAGTCGACATTGTTAACGATTTACGGTTCTGTTAGTTTATAATGTAATAGAGAGTAGTGAGATGAGCAATGAATCAGAATTTATCACTTTGTAAATGTTTCAGTAATCATTCCCACCACAACGACATCACTGGTGGGGGTAAGGGGTTGGGGATGGGGAGGGGGTGTTGGGAGAGTTAGGGTTAGGGATTGATGGGTCGGACGAAATAAATGTTTGAAGAGAACATGGAGGGAAGTTGCGTATTATGAAAGTGAATCCTTATCCTTAGCACGAAAAACTAACATGTTTGCACTATGTGTATTGTAGATACTTGTGCTCGAAGTAAGGATCTTGCTATATTCCTATGCAAAGAGAAATATAACAACACACAATAATATTCAAATTGCTTGCATTGTTGAGCGATAGTAAAAACATGCGTTTTATTGCTAAAATTTTCAAAAATCTGTTGTGATGATGATGATGATGATGATGATGATGATGATGATGATGATGATGATGATGATGATGATGATAATAGTGGTGGTGATAATGATGACGGTGGTGATAATGGTGATGATATTGATGATGCTGATAGTGATGATGATAGTGGTTATGATGATAGTTATGATGATGGCTATTGTGGTATTGGTAAAATCGTAGTGGTGATGACGGTGATGATGATGGTGATGATGATGAGGCAGGTAATGATGGTGATGATATATTAATATTAACTAATTTAATAATAACTATAAATATGTCCTTTAACTTCTGTTCGACACCTGACATCATTAGTTTGATTGTTATTATATGTGATGTAATACTTGGAAAATAGGAGATCCCCATCATCATCTGAATAACCCCATTCACCATCACCACCACCACAACCATCATTACCATCATTACCATCATTACCATCATTACCATCACCACCACCACCATCACATCACCATCACATCATCACCACCATGATGAATTTGATGATGATGGTGGTGATGATGGTGATGGTGGTGATGATGGTGATGATGATGGTTGCTGGATTGGTGGTTTTGGCGATGATGTGTGATGATGGTGATGCTGATGATTGTGATGATGATGATCAGGATGATGATGATGAAGATGAAGATGATGATGCTTATGATGATGGTGATTGTGATGATGGTGATGGTGGTGATGATGGTGGTGATGGTGATGATGGTGGTGATGGTGTTGGTGATGGTGGTGATGGTGGTGATGGTGATGGTGGTGATGGTGGTGATGGTGGTAGTGGTGGTGATGGTGGTAGTGGTGGTGATGATGGTGGTTGCTGGGTTGGTGGTTTTGGCGATGATGTGTGATGATGATGATGATGATGATGATGATGATGATGATGATGATGATGATGATGATGATGATGATGATGATGATGATGATGATGATGATGATGATGATGATGATGGTAATGGTGATGATGATGATGATGAAGATGAAGATGAAGATGATGATGTCTATGATGGTAATGATTGTGATGATTGTAATGATGGTGGTGATGATGGTGATGGTGATGGTTGCTGGATTGGTGGTTTTGGCGATGATGTGTGATAATGGTGATGCTGATGATGATGATGATGATGATGATGATGATGATGATGATGATGATGATGATGATGATGATGATGATGATGATGATGATGATGATGATGATGATGATGAAGATGACGATGACGATGACGATGACGATGACGATGACGATGACGACGTTTTCTCCATTCATAACATCCATTTGTTATTTACAGGCAAAACTGATTGGAGATGAATTGACCGATGCAGAATTTCGTCAAGAGGTAATGATATGCAAATAGTAGATATTCTACTTCATTTGGTACATCGGCCAGTATGATACAGACATGTACACGAGTACAGTGAAATTCCTAGTGAGAACATTTTTACAGTATTATTTTGGATAGAGGTCAAAGTTCTTTTCTAGTCTGGACAAGTCCAAAAGGTCAATATATCAAAAGTCCTTTATCTTGAGAGTTTACCTTCAAAAAGAGATTATATACATGTTAGATTACCCAAATGAAAAGTAAGATTACTCACCAATTTGGTATAGATGAAAGCAAATTTAATGTTTGCAGAAATCAAACCCTGCGAAATATCTAAAGGTCACGTGTCCATGAAGATGTGAATCTCATGCTGATTTGACTTCCCCATTTGTAGTAAAACCGACTAACTGTTTTGGTGAGGTCAATGTCGGCTTAAGTACATGTGGCCGTATGAACTTCAGCCATGGTTGGTTTGCGTTCTACTATTGCTGCATATGTAATGTACTAAAAGGCAAGTCACTGTAGCGAGGGGTTTCCCTCTTGTCATTTTTATTGTTTTTTCGGTGAGTGGAAAATAGGTTTTTCCACTGGGAACTTTCTGTTCATATGAGATCACATTTTATTTAATAACCAAGTATTCGAATGCAAAAACAACAGATTTAAGCAATGTGATACAAACCTTTACGAGGAACTCAACTGAAATGATCATTCATTTAGCCTGAGCAGTGTGAATGCTTATAACTATACTTTAAAGCTAAATCTCTTAAACATGAAACATCTCAAACGGTAATAGGTCTAAACTTGATTTTCTTTGCAACATTGTGACAATCAACACTAAAACTCTGTTTTAATTCTTTCTTCTGAACGGACATTTTAAGTACTCGGTAGGATGGTCGTATGTGAAAAGTAGTATTTTAATGTGGGCACAACATTAATTCTCATGTACTATTGACTGTAACATTAACATTAATCAAACTCTAGGTTAACTATTTTTATCGTCACACCAGAGTGTTGATGGAAGAATGATAGGTACCACGAGCAGCGGAGCAGTGAGTTATTAAGTTTAGATTAATTGTTTGAGGTTTCTTATTTTGGTATAAAAACGTGGCTATATGTAACCTATGAAATATACAGATTATAAATGAGATGATTTAGTTCGAAAGGGTAGTATCGACTAATGATGTGTGATTATAAACTACATTATATCAGTTAAAGGCTAATAATTATGATGATAGGAAGTTGATTCAAAATTGATGCCAAACATTAGTTTGTGTGTTTTGAAAGAAAATTTCGAACATCAACAGAAGCATTGCATTCATCGATTAGAGGCAGTCTTGTGTTATCGATTAGGATTCATTATGGCAAGGATAAAGATGCTTTCTGCCGATTGGGAAGATTGATGGCGTGGACATTTTAATGTTTTATCTTAATTTTACGTTGATCTCTGTTTTTTTTTTGGTCATCAGGTGAAAAGCTTCCGTCGTCACTTCAGGTAAAGAAATAATGCTAATAGAGTGCAGTTCTAAACACTACAAAACAAACATAAAAGGGACGGTTTTCTTTAATCCCGACATGGATCATATTATATAATTGGCATTGTACCAAAAACATAACAATGTCTCTAGTGTGAAATAAGTATATATTTAAGTAAATATCAAGGTTTAAAGTTCGAATGTGCATTTATAAAAAAACACATTAATACTAATGCAAATTGATTAGACTGACTCTGAATGTTGTTAATAACATCTCAGCGGATCATTATTGTTATTTGAACAATGATAAACATGCGATGCTGCTTTAGACTAATCAATTAAATTAATATATTCATTAATATACTGTGTAGACATATAAAACTGCTGAAGTTACATATGGCATGTTATTTAAGAATGATCATGGTAATTAATAAACATTAAAAACTAAGAATATTATGTATAGTTTGTTGAAAGTACTTCAAAAATTGTTATTAAAAGTTGATAAACTTAAAAGGTGCACTTGAAAAAAAAAGTTTAACATTATAGATTTTGCTACTATTCCTTCTAATAATTATATAACACTGAACTTTCTACTTTAAAGAGAAACCAAGGTGTAACGGCACTTAAAATTATGAATAATTTTCAGTTGTAAAAAAAATGACTACGACAAACGACACCATAAAAGGAAAAGGCGTTGTCTATGTCTGCTTTCCTAATTTTCTAGCTTTTTCTTTTACTTTGGATTATTATTGAAAGGTTGCCAGAGAGAATACGCCATGTCAGACATACAACTTACACATTTGTTGGTCGATCGTATGTTTATATAAAGCTTCTGTATCATCTAAGCTACCTTAGGCCAGACTAACTTACAATTTGTAAAATGATTGTACATATATTGATTAAATTTATACCTAAATGAGAATTGGACACCCCTCTCATTTGACCTCTCCCAAGGAGAACAGAAGAGTAATGTATCATTCTTTTTATGTCGGCTTTAATCTGCAACTCATTAATACTTCTTAGCATTTACATTAATGTGATTTTGCACTTTTGTCTTACAAGATCATGATGCTGATTTCAATCTACACATGGTGTCACTCTGATGTTCCTAAACATTTTCAGAGATTGATTTCAAAATTTTACTTTGTCAAGGTCAATGTGGTTCTAAGTTTCATTTAAGATGAAGCTGCAGAAAAAAGTGTAGACTAATTTTTGATTCACTCACTGGTAATAAAGGACTTGGAAGCAGAAAGTCCTACCTTATATGATCTTAAATTGTCAATATGGTTTATATGTTAACTTGGAAGTGCTGGTGACTATTTTGTGTACTATATATGATATAGCAGTGCTTAGATATGTCGATTATCATTATGCACTAGTTGATCTTACTTTATTCTATACAGAGATACCACATGGCAGCAGACCTGGATAGTCTCGAGAGGAAACCGAAATCTTGAAACAGAATAAGAAGATGACGATACGTTGTCAAGTACAGAAGACATTGATGTAAATATTAAACTAAGGTGTCGTAGTTCAGTTTTATTGTAGAAATCTGCAGTGGCGTGCACAATATGTCAGAGGTGGGATTACTAGGTTTATCATATTGGGAACCTTGTCATAAAACAAACGCTTAATAATCGATTTCGTCATTATTTTCTTAGCATGTGGGGCATTAATTAAGTCTATGATAAAGTCTTTGGGAAAGGCTTTGCTAATAACTAGTTTTTGTTTATGTGTGAAGCTGGAAGGGTGTGTAGCTAACATGGTAGACAGGTATAATTTGTCCACTCACTAAATGCAAACCTGCCAACGATTGAACCATTTCCCCTCGAATGACGGAAAAGGAGGGAGCTTGGACCCCCTTCTAACCCCACCCTTAACGCACGTCACTGGGAAGCTGTAGGTAACGACTGAATACTCACACGAAACGTTTCCAGCACAATTACAGAATGAAAATTAAGTGTAATAATACTCGGTGTGTGGCCAGGCACCTTTATTCAACTGAGTTATATGCGAGGAGAACATTTTAATCGAATTAATTTAGATATCAATGTTTTCTCATGTTATATTAAATTTGTTACAATATTACACTAGCACAAATGTAAGCTGTCGTCGTCTGTTATAAGCAGGGTCATGGACCTTTTAAAAAGAGGTATATAATATTGTTTTAAGACAAGTCCTAATAACCCAACGTATTGGACAAGAGTAGTTATATAAACTGATCGACCATCAGCATTGTTAATTGTCACATTACTATTCATTGTAAACATGAAAGATGCACAGTTCTCATTTAATTTCTACATTGGTAAAAAGAATATAAATTCGGAATCAGCTATTTTGCACGTAATTTCAGATCCATAATCATAAAATATTTATAGTCAGCTGCAAAATGTGTCAGCCGTGACGTAGGAAGATATTAAAAGTGTGGGATAGAAAACTATTGGGATATTCACCACTAGAAGAAATGTGTAGATAAGTTAGTGACCCAGACGGGTTAGTGGAAATATCTGAAGTTCGAGATTTCTAACATTGTCAAAATTACGCGCGTTTCAGAGTTTCATTTCAAAATTTTGACTTTAATGAGAAACAAACAACTGAGCAAAATCGAAGAGTGGAGCATTTTGAGTTACAAAAAAATAAATTGATGTTTGGCACTACTTTCTGTTAATATAAGTGATGCGTTTCAAAGATTGAGATTGATTACAATGGATATTGCATTGATTCCATATGTGAAGACCAAATTACTACTGCTGAACGTATGAAAGTGAAGGAGATGGGGCATCAAAATCCCCTTTGCCCCTGTTTCTACTCCTATGTTCAACTGGTACTTTATTATTTGAATAAAATAATTACCTACCCACCTATTTGATTGGACCGTTGATCCGTATAATACCGACATTATGAAATGAGCTCAATTCTCCTTGAAGCAATGTGTAATGTATGTGTTACTTTTAATTTACACTATGTTTGATTTATTTTACTTTTTACATGTTTTTAATCCGTTCAAATATTTTACTGCCAGTCCAGGTACTGATCGCAGGATATTTGAGATATATTGTAGTCCTAAGCATTTAGAGCCAGACGCTGCCAGCCCAATTGGTGTTGGTAAACTACTGTCATATTTTGACGCAAACATCACTCCTATCACACAAAGCGACTGGACAACTAGTCTAACAGACAAACCATTAATTCTGCAGTCAGTAGAAGCATCACAAATTTAAACAAAATAAATCTTGTATGGTTTTAAGTAACACCTTCGTTAAAAAATTACAAAGGCACATATGCTAATTCAAAATGAAACTTTATTTTTCTGTTTAATCAGTATATAATATTGATTTGGGTAAGTAACAAATAAGACCTTATAAACCTTGATTACCAAATGAACATTATTTTAATAAGAAGGTTGGCGTCATCATCAAATTATGATCAAAAGAAAATTTTAAACATATTTTAACTGCGAACCTACGAAAAACGGGAATATGTTTGAAAATATACATCGAAATAATATTTTCTTTTCAGTTTCTAAAAACGAGACATCAATAATATAATTCTTCCTAAGGTCGTGTTTGATGTTTTGTAAAACATCATATATACCGAGGACTGTTTTACAACAATAACTGCCTAAGGATTCATGAATTTAAGGTTTTCTGAATTAAAAGGATCATATGAAACAAAGCTTGTGAAACAAACTACGTCCAAATACATGGTGAAGATGATTGCAAGAATTAGGTCACGTTATCAAACCTTAGTGATATCAAATAGCATCTCGCATCAGATATGATATGATTTAATATGTTTTATCATATTCAATGTGGTAAATGTTTTGACATATGCATTAGAATTATACACAATTTTCGTGTAAATAACATTTAAAAACTGTATTTAATCAATAAACATTTGTTCATGGTAATACCTGAGCTATAAAACAAACCATGCATGTTTTAGTGATAAAGCCTCATATATTCTTTTGGATTTTTACGTATTTGTATTCTTTTCTTATCATTGCCCGTCTTAGCTTCTTAAGTTTTGCATTTTTTGCATAGTGTCATCCTGAAGAGAATTAGAAATGTAAACCGGGAATTTAAATCTCATTATTTCTAAGAGCTTCTAGTTATAACACTAAACCAGAGTGCTACATAATCAGACAATTTGAAATGATAAGATAAGAAGACGTCACATTTTGATATAAAGACATGGTGCAACATGATCCATTTGGTAAAATATCTCAGAATAATTGTGTCTTTTTAGCTTTATTTTGTTACTTTGTAATTAGTGCTAAATGATATTGTTTAATTTGATTAAGCTTTGATTTTATTTTATATTGGCTTTCCTGTCAAGAAATTGAAACATGCAGTATATACCCGACATTATACAACCTTACTTTAGCCTCTAAGTAGTAAAACAAAAATGGAACTTCATTTTTGCAAATTAAAAGTAAATTAAATTCCAGGAATTATAAATGAATAAGAGTTAACTTTTTGTAAATATTATGATTGTACTTATCGATCATTAAATAAATTAAACAGAAATTAACCTATTGAATTACATTTTGTGTATTTTGTATAGTGTTGCTTCTGCTTTGTTACGCATAGAAAGCAAGTATCTGTACGGTTATTTTAACGTTCGTTAAAATTTACATTTAGACAGTAAATGATTGAAACCCACGTTACCCACATACTCACGTTATAGACTAAAATAGTGTATCAACACATTATTTGCTACGTAATTATTGAATAGTATTTATTCTTTTCGTCAGCCTCTCCACCAGATATGTGATATGGTCCTGTAATGTAAAATGTGAAATATTTGTTACAATATGGCGAATACTAATACATACAAATATATATACAATGGAGTTATTGCAAAGCTCCATTATGTTACCGTTATGTTACGTGGCTTAATATGTAAAACAAACACATTTAGAGTTTTATATCACAATGTGACAATATTGTGTTCCATGGCATAGAATGACTTGCTGTGATATTAGTTGTTGCTCAATTAGCAGTGTTGTTGACCCAAAATAGCCACCTGTTCGGTCGGGAGGGGGGGGGGGCAGAAGTTGCCGAGTATATTTAAGATTTCTGTCAATATGAGTATGCTATATTGCTAAACATAACGAGATTATCCATTACTGGGTTGACTGTGATAAATGGTGGTGTTTCGGTGATATGATTCCCTGATTGTACACGAGCAGTGTTAAACTATTAGCTGCAGTACCAGTAGTCTCGTCATTCTGCATATTTTATTGTCCTGGTTCACAATTTCACTGTGATATATTCATAGTTGCATTAGTTTTTCTTTTGCACAGAGAGATGGTGAAAAAAGTGTTTGTTTCACAATAAACAAATGGTATTCACTAGTATACGGACCCTAACTGTGTCGTCAGGCGGAGGAAGTTGTTTGGTCATTGCACTAATCTCCCCCAATGTTCTCAACATCACACACATAATCAAGAATATTTATTAGCATAACCTTGCTTTAAAATCTTATCATGTACATAGTTTGTTGTCCTAATATGCCTCAGAAAGCACCCTTTGTTGATGTTCTTTATGTAGGATTCCCATTGAGACGTTACTACAATGGGTGTTGATCTCAACGAACCCTGTGACAACCCCTCTGTTATAAAGACCTTAATTTACCTTTCAATAAAGGGTCGAATGCCACTAGCTATAATTTAGTCGGTACATTTCTAATTTTCTTCCATAACCATCTTGTATTCATTTACACATCACAACGTTTAAATGTATCCTTACAACTTTACCATGATCATTGCACTGCTGTATGATATGAGAATCTTTTCCCTTTATATTGACACGAAATAGAAATGTATGTAATAAAGAATAGGATGTGAGAATTAAAAGAAATAAGAACATAAATTGGGCGATTATGCTCACGAGAAATTATGATAGGAATTTATAAAGCGCAAAATACAAAAGCCTCTAAGCGCTGAAGAAAGAACAATAAAAAAAAAAGAATTAACAAGTAAGTGAGTTTTAGACATAGATTTTAAAGAGTTCAAATTGTCGTTTAGGGCGAATGTTAGCCAGGAGGACAGTCCAGAGAGAAGCAGAGGCGTAAGAATAAGAACGTTGACTAAATTACTGTAAGGAAGTATCCCGTGTGACGGCGAGAAAGGACTGGTTGGATGACCTAAGCGTCCTGGTCGGTGTGTCAGGGTGAAACAGTTCTTACAGATAGACGGGAGCGTGTCCGTGTATAATTTTAAAGGTCATCAGAAGAATCTTAAAAGAGATGCGCATAATAAGAGGAAGCCAATGTCAAACTTTTAAAACAGGTGACAATTGATGAAAACGAGGGACACATTAGATGAGACGAGCAGCAGTATTTTGATCCCGTTAGAACTGGGATAAGTCTTTGTCTGGAAGGCCGTAGAGGAGCAAGTTACATGTGTCTAATCTAGTACTGAAAAAACCCAACATGAACTAACCTACCGGTGGTGTCAGTGTCGAGAAAACGTCGTATTCTGCTGATCTTCTACGAGCTATATAATACCCTATATTTTGAAGAAAAATATATATACAGAATATATTATTACAGAATATATTATATATATTATTATATATTATATACAGAAAATCTGCCATGTGAATTGATATTAGTATTAACTTCATCACGAAACGTCCAATAAAAAGTAGTGTTTCGATTTCAGTGTTACACAAGAGAGAACTTGGTTTAATCAAATATTTGAACTGTCAAAGCAGATCATGTTCACTACAGGCATCACGGCTGTATCCAGTGATTACCCTTTTGGTTGTGGCATATTGTATTCATATGTCAATGCTTCGTTAAGTCTTCCGGTATTCAAGGGCTTTTGTCACTGTTTACTCCTGTTAAATAATATGTAAATTAAACGATGTGTATCCATGGCAGGGATGTATTACTTAAGATCATAGAACTTTCACACAGAAATACACAAGAAAATGTACGTTACTGTTGTACTTCAGCATTACATTAGCCTCGAAAGCTAAATATGAAGATCAATATTTCTACGTTTAATTTATGTTTACCCAACTGGGTAGAAAGAAGTATTTTCTTGTGTTAAATAATGATAACAATGAATACATATCATCTTAAAATATTTGATTGCCTTTACTCATTACTCATGTACGTTAGCTAACCATTTCACAAACGTGTTTTACTACGTTTACACAATCTGTCATGTCTGTAACATTGTAATAATATATTAAACGACCAACCAATGTTGATCTCAAGTGACCTTCTACTTTCTAAAACGAGATTCATGGTTCTTACGTATTGAATGTAAAGTCTCCATGTAGTAAATATAAGTATTGGCTGTAATTATGATTACAATAACTTGGTACGTCGATGTTTGTTGACCTTGGACCTCCAACAAAACGTTGAGGTTCTCCTATAGTAAATACGATAATATACATGACGAACATATGATATCAATTCATATCCTCTGCGATGTCAACTTATTTCAGTTATTTCAATACAGACTGGCAGCCTAGTGCTACCATACATCGGTTCAAACTTTTTCAACCCAAATCATTTCCCTTCAAAATAGTCTACTATCTAGTATTTACTCATTCTTTACTGTCAACCTACTTTATTAAATTTTACTGAAGACAAATTATCTAATACGAATATCACTAAACCTATCATGCAGCTTCAATCCCACCAGTATATCACTGTCGTCACGCCCACACTTGTGAACACACACACATTACCTCCCAGCAGAGTTCTTCATCGGTCAGTTCTTCCACAGTTGTTTTCATCTGTAAATAGTAAAAATGACGCTCTACATGTTTTGTGAATTAAATTAAAATTAGTTTCATTACACCTTTATACAGTGTTGAAGCTTTGTGTTGGATGTTATTGCTGAGCTGTATTTGTACCAATGATATAAAACGGTAAATATTATGTCGATGTTTGTTTTTATATAACACAAATTATAAAGTCTAGACTGTCAAAGTTAAGTTGCCACTATATTTAAACATATTTGTAGTACTGAACTGACATCGGTAGAGCTGCACTGATCAATGTTTGTTTTGTTTGTTGCCTACAATATAATAAGTTGAACGTTGAATAATGCCGTTTGTACTAACATTGGTTTCAAGTTTCATGCATTATTGTAAAATGTCGCCAACATTATTTTGCCTATGCGAGGTTACCGTAGTTTAAACGAATAGCTGAACGCGATTTAACCTTGTGTATTACGAAATATCAGTTGCTATATAATTGATGGATAGTTTTGTTTGCTTAATAAACAAAGTAGTGTTGGCTAATACAAGATTTGCTTTCGTTT
>JAIPMN010182981.1:0-16830 GCA_020650975.1 Apostichopus californicus
AACACATGTAGTAACACTAACATTGGACTCCGCAGTCTATATTTAGCAGAAGTGATACATGGAACAGTCAAGGTTGATCATGCCATTATAGAGGAACATCAGTTACAAACGAAGTGACAGTGCGAGTTCATTCCCTAAAGTGAGCGTATACAAAATTTTGAAAGTTCAAAACGTTAGGGTAAACCTTAATTTCTGCAAAACATCCGAAAGATTACCAAAGTTGCTGAAATCTAAGTCATTATTTGCTTGCTTCAAAAGATTGCTTCAGGTTTGTTTCACTTTGTATGTTGTCAATTGTTATTTGTACTAAAAAGGTAAATTAAAATTATGAATATGCTTATCCGGGTGATGACTAACTGGTAAAATTTAATAGTAGTATAACTCAGCTAGGCCTAGGCTAACTTAGACTAGGCTACTAGTACTGTACTAGAACTATTGTTAACAATAGCAACTTGCAATAAGGTATAATTGGTACTGGGAGTCTGAACTTGGTGGCACTAGTACGACAGTACCAGTTCCTTAGTAAATTGAAGGCTAGACAAAGGGCCTGTCTATAAGACCTTATTATAGGTTAGCCTAGTGCGTGTTTGTGTTTCAAAGAATAACTTAGTAGTCCCAAATTGTGTAGCAGTTTTGAGGTTTATAGATTTTTATTCTCATAAAAATAGAGTTAAAAAAAAATCAAGAAGGGTTTTGGACGTTTTGGTACAAAATTGCAAAAGGCCTAGGTTACCTGATAAAACCTATTACAGTATATGTATTCCCTGAATCACTGTGGATTTGGATCTAATGGATCTTATGTAATGATCTTACAGTTAGGTCCTATGCACTACAGTAGAGGCCCAGTCTGATTGAAGTCCAGCCCATAACTTGCATTAATCCTTTTAAGAATTACCCTGACCAGCTTAACCTGTGATTCCTCTTGACCTTGGCCCCAATCAACGTGAAAGTTGTGTTTTTTTGGCACTCTAATACACTCTTTAGAAAAGCCTGTATGTTAAGATTTTCAGTTTCCCATATGAATTTATTCTCCTCATTTTTTTTCAGTATTAGTGTTCTACACTAATTTCTCCCCGGTGGACCACAGTTCATTGAAGCCACTATGGTGAGTTTTGCAGAAAGACCTATCAGAGATGGAGCATTTTACAAATTTACTTGAGCTTTCATGGGCATAGAAAATTGCTTTAAACTAACCATTTCAGTCTCATTTAATAACACTCTTAATTGGTTAAAGTCCCAATACGTGTTTGCTGATAAATTTTGGAAAACAAACTTCAGAAGCAGATTCAATGCTTCTTATTCTAAATGCACTCTGACCAGGTCGGTTTAATGGAGAAAAGCTGTCGCAATCAAAAGAATGTGTAAAAGTAAGTTGGCCTGACTTTTCGATCCTAGCAGGATCTTCTTCAAAGGCTAAATGACAAGTTACAGAAACAGAAGGGACAAAAACACACACAGAATACAGACAGGTTAATGAGCATGGTGAACACAAAGAGATAGATGTAAGGGGATTAGTAGACAAGGGATGGAGAAAAGAAAGAGAGAAAGAAAGAAACCAGCAGGGGAAGAGGAGAGGTGGGAGATAAACAGTGGAGGGACAAAGAGAGGATTAAGGGAAAGGGTTAGGGAATAAACTGGAGAAGGACAAAGACAGAAAGGTGTGGAGAAAAAAGGGTGGAAGAGAGCTATGAGAAGAGGAGTGATGGGGGGGACAGGGGGAGAAGGAGGGGGGACAGAAGAAGGGTTAGTCATGTCCTTCCTGAATGTTGAGCCCATGGGGTTGAATGTTGCGAAGGCGTGGCATCCACAGCCTCTCTCTGCTGATTCGTACTAGGTCAGGACGGCTACCTAAGGATTCAATCCCCTGTAGGGACATGTCATTAATGGTATGGTTGGGACTGTTAAAGTGTTCCCCAACCGGGGTCTCAGTCTTCATGGTGTTGACTCCGGATCTGTGAGCATAGAAATGCTTCTTGAGGGTGGTTTTGGTTTTGCCAACATACTGAATGCCGCAAACTCTACAAGAGATCAGATAGATAACATTAGTGGTTCTGCAAGTGATGTGACCCTTAGCCTTGTGTGTGAGTTGCATGATGTAGCTGGTGATGGAATTGGATTCACAATGTGGTGGCTGCAGATGATGCATCTCGAAGTACTTTCAAATGTGATATGAAAACTGCATAGAACGGTGTCATTTTCACTGAGCTTTTAGGGCAGTAAGCTGAAAAGTTGAAGCTAAAATTTGGCAAACACACTTTGAGACTTGAATGTTGCCCTTTTGATGTAAATTGAGAGTTCAATATGTACACCAAGGCTTTCAAAAACAAGAAAGTTGTCACACATTTTTAAAGACATCATAAAAATGAAAGAGAAAAAGGAAACAAGTGTTGCGTAGAACTTTAAATATTTTCACAATTTAGTAAATCATTGATTGATTGGTGGTAACTTCAGATATTAGGTGATGGACATAAGGTATAGAGGTTTTATTGACTTGATGTGCCATCCTATTAAAGTATTAGTTATTGTTATTCAAATCCAGTGCATTATTAATATATATAGCCTATATATAACCTCTGTCTTTCCCCCAGCATGGCCGAGTCAAGATAAAGACAACTGCCCAACAGCAGGAAGAAAAGAGAAAAGAAAGAGAGAAAAAGTTGAAAGCTTACACAGGAGCTACTGCCATTATATTCAAAAAGGTAGGTAACCATGGATCCCTGTAATGTTTCCTTGGTTACAGTAGTCAAGTAACATGTCTCACTACAGTATAAGGTGTGAGCTCTTTTCGGTGGTTTTTATGAGGATTCTAGAAACAAAAGTTGTCATAATTTACTACTACAGGTTAGAAGTGAACAAGACTGTTGTATTAGATCACAACTTTAGAAACAATTGGAATCTTGTTCGTTAGTTAGTATCCATGGTGTTCATGACAATATCTGGAATGATTTTAACCTACCCAACAGAGAGCAGAGAAACAATATGACCAAGAGGGACTCAAGATTGCAGAAGAAATTTTAAGATCAAATCCAGACTTTTACTCATTGTGGAACTTCAGACGAGAGGTTTTCGTATCATTTCGCGAACAACGGTAAGTACACATTGATGTAGGCTTTCCTATTGGAGAACAAAAATTTGGGTTCTCATTGTGCACCATTTTTTCATTTTTCTTTCATTTCTTTATTCCAGTATAAATTTACAGAGAAATTGATAAATAAGATAAAAATATAACAATATACAGAACATCAAAAATACAAGTTAAGACATATAAAAGTTTATGAGATATAGATAATAATGAACGATAAAAAGGGTTACAAAAGTTATCAAAATTATCAAAAAGCTACAACAAAGGATCTAATATTCCATTCCTTACATGCATATTCATGAGAATACATTACACTGAAAAATATTCGTACCAGATGATTGGCTTTAGATATGTTACAGTGTTTTGTAATAAATAGCTTTCAAACCAAAATTGAATGTGAAATCAGGAGTTTCTCGGTCAATATACGACATTGTAAGCTGTGACTAATTCTTTGCATAGCTTTTCATTCTCCCTTGCCTGCCATAACTCGATCTGCATCTCTCTGATGATAAATACAACAGAGAAGTTACTAGGAATTTATATATATCTGAAATTTGTAAGAGCCGAAATATTATGTGCTAGCAAAGGATTGAAGCCATTCACCTCTGAGTTTACAAGCCCCTGTGCTCTGCCAACTGTGTTGTCAATCCCTCAGTTAGTTATCGATTCCCATTGTAGACACTTCTTACTTCTTGCCCTTTGAAAATGCTCCTATTAAATATCATCTTCCAAGTGTAGGATATTTACCTCCCCCCCCCCCCACATACACATACACACCACTCTAAATCTAGAGTCTTACCCTATGTTAACTATAAAAAAGAATCACTGCTTATAACTGTACAATATTATAAAGGAAACTTTCAATATAGTTTCGGTCTTCTGCTTCATTTTCTAGTCCAAAAGAAGAGCTGCAGGAACTTTTCATGTACGAACTCAACTTCCTGGAGGGATGTTTGGGAGTTAATCATAAATCGTACGGTACCTGGCATCACAGAGAATGGGTTCTGAATAATATGCCAGCCCCAGACTGGAAACGAGAAGTACAACTGTGCAATCTATTCTTACAGTACGACGAAAGAAATTGTAAGTTTCTACTGTGGCTTTTGAAACGAGATCTGAGACTAAGCGGGAGGTTTTGCCCTCTCGATTTAAAAACTCTGTAATATCGGTCTTGTGAGTTGAACACCATACCCGTTAGTCCGTTGAGTTTTGAGTCAGGTGAAATAAATTAAAATGCAGAATTGTGCAAATTGGAAGTCATTGTTGAAAAGACTTTGCAACCTCTGCAACTTGCTTCAAAGATTTGTGAATAATAAATGAAGTTCTATTTTTTGGCAAATCTAGGAATTTTTCGTAGCCGTCCCTCTAATCGATGGTAGGTTGAACCCTTTGTGTGTGGTATAACCGATTCCTGCGATTGGTAGACATTGACAGAAAGTAAGAAAAAAAGGAGATTTACATGAATCTTTATGCTGGTAATAAACAAAATATTTCAATCCCGGTGCTCCAATAGGCCCGCTACCCTTCTATGTCATCCATTTTAATTTTTTCTTTGTATCGCTTTCATCTGTTATAGTTCATTGCTGGGACTTCAGAAGGTTTGTGATTTCCAAGGCCAAGGTGTCAGCCCAAGATGAGTTAAGATTCACCACGGAGAAGATCAACACCAATTTTTCAAACTATTCTTCCTGGCATTATAGATCAAAGCTCTTACCCTTACTGTACCCCGACCAGATTCATCCAGATAGACCCACAGAGGAGATTCTGCTACAAGGTACATTCTTTTTTTTTTGTCGTTGTAAAGTTTGCACGTTACCGTCGGAAGTAGCGAGAATCCCAAATCCTTGGCGGTACTGGGGAGACTAACCTGCTCTTTCTGGGTCCAAATGATGCACATTCTTGATAGTAATTTGCACCAATGTACGTAGGCTGAGAAATATGTGATTTGCTGCTGTTTGAATTTCATGAGACGGTCCAGAATTTTGGGAGGAAGAACAATTCATTATTTAATGGGGGACGGGGAGAGGGGGGTGTGTTGGGGGGGGAGGAGATGGAGGATGTGCAACTACATGTCACCTGTTGCAGTTGAATATATTTTATTTAACTTTTGCTACAGAATATCTTACTTCCTTTAATGGACTCCAATCATCACAGGGTAAAGATATATAAATATTACAAAACTGTCTGAAAGTAGTGCTTTGTGTTGTGAAAAATATGAAACAATTGCGCTCACTTTAATAGCATATCTAGCAATGTTCTCACTTACTGTATGATCAATCCCTTTCATCTCTTCCTAGCAATGAAGTTATAAAGACATATCTTTGAGTCTACAATTAAGAAAGAAGAGTATACCTTCCAAAAGATAGAACATTAATCTTTAAAAACTAGAAAAGTTGTTTCCGTCTTTGAGCTGTGCATCGACAGTTACAAGGTACCTAAGACTTACACTAACATGATATCAATACTTTATTTTCCTTCTGCAGAATACGAGCTGGTTCAAAATGCATTCTTCACCGACCCCAACGACCAGAGTGGATGGTTCTATCATCGGTGGCTCCTTGGGAGAGGTATGCACCTCATGTTTTCTACAACTTCATCAATGAGTCTGGAGAGTAGCTTTTTTAGTAAACATTATCTTCAAACAAATGTTAGCATTAATAATTTCAAAAGTATAAAATGGTGAATTTTTTAACTATTAGCATCGTAAGATTATTTCCATTTTCCCTTCATACCCCCCTCTCCTGTTCCCCCTTCCGTTCCCCAACCCCATCCAATGAGGGAAATACATGAGTACATTGTATACTATTAGTTTCCCTTTGTTAAATGTTAGGTGATATCTTACTGGAGAAACAATTAGTCGATGCCTGCAACCTGTTCATAACAGATGTACCTAGGCCTTACCTAAGAATATCACAATTTCAATACTACAGTTTGATCAGTATTCTACAAAATTTAGGTTAAGTTGTTATTTAAGCCATTTGTGGAGGCTGTTAATGTCCTATTGTTAAGAAAGGAAGTGAACAAAGTTTGTAATTTTTAAACCATAATCATTCTTTACCCTCTCAATCAGTGAAATTCTTTTGAATTTTTGCTTTCCTCAGGAGAGAAGCAACAGTCCTTACGAATGCTTCATGTGAATGCTGACCAGAAGAGGCTGTTTGTCACATTTTCTCAACCTGTTGATATGAGCAGAGAACGACCTGTGACGGTTCTATTTAACGATAAAGCTGTTGATGGTAGATGGCACACTCCCTCTGGGCAAGACATGCATTCATTACTTTGGGTAACGACAGCTGTCTATTATTTTTAAACAAGTTCAAGAAAAAATGAGAAGTATGTTGAATGTTCTGTATGTAACTCGTTGGTTATAGAATGAGCACGTTTTGTATATAAGTGAATTCTGTGTAAAGAAAAGGAAGTTTTATACTCTCTATCTTCTCTCGTAAATTATCTTAAGAAGGGGGATGTGTCACGAGAATGCTTGACGCAAGTCTAACGACTATTGTGAAGCTGGATAAATTTACTGATGAATATTCATTTGTTGTCTGTTTTGCTCAGGAAGTTCGCATTAGTAACATTCGCCATTCTAGTTTGCTTTGTTTAATTCACTGATTGCTCCACGGGCATCAATTGAATTTGTGTAAGTCTTTGTTTAGATTACTTTGCATAAAATGCAGGTAAAGGGTCAGTATGAAAAAGCAGGTCAGGGCGTGATATTTGTATTTTGGTACTACTTGGTAGAGGGGTGCTGGGTGCACCACAGCAGTACCTCGTTGCAGTTGGACGTGATGTCCGTTGGGCGACCTAGTATATGTAGGGGCAACTTTAGTTCCCTGCTGGTGAATTTATTTGTTATATATATCTTGTTATATATCATAAAGGACCTGCCGATACCTGTAAAAAAGCCGGAAACTGACCGAATTCCGGTTTTTGCCCCTGGTTACGAGGGTTTGAATAAAGCTACTCATAGTAAAGACACACGCCACTCAAGTCTTTATGTTGTCCAGTGGAATCTCTCCTGCTTTGCATCCACTAAAAATGAGCATTTTCGTCTGTATTTTATTTTATTAGCTTCCTTGCTTTCTCTCTTCCATTCTCTTTCTTACAGATATTTGATTTTGGCAGCATCGGTTCTTTATCGGAAGATATGTCAGTCAAGGTGGAATTTAGGCAGGGTGATCAACTCCAATCACAACTCTCCATTCTTTGCTCAGCAGGTGAGAGTATTCAGGACTAGAATATAGACCCTTTGAATCTAACAGTTTAACTGAATTAGTTGTAATTCTCTTCAGATTGGCCTCTTGGCTTTAGTTTCGGTAACTTTCAGTAACTTTCAGTGATATTTGACACAAACATCCCATAAGAATACTGTTCATTAGCTTGACTTGTTAAGTTTCATTTAATTAAGCTAATGAAGAAAAATAAATAATAACCAAACTAGACTTTCTTTCCTGATAACAAAATGTTTGAAAACTAAACAAGGATGCTGATCTTTCTAAGGACACTATAATACACCGAAGTATTGAAACAGGTCTGCTGTTATGTGATTACTTTCATGTGCACATTTAAACTGTAAAAAATGACTCCCACTTACTTACTTATCTTATCTAGCCTATTTTGCTCCACTGCAGAAGGAAGGCCTCTTCACCAATTTTCCAATTAACTCTGAGCTGTTCTCTTCCATGTGACCCCACCATATTATCTTATGTCATCCATCCATCTCCTACTCTGCCTACCTCTGCCTCTAACATAACCCCTTGGTGTCCAATCTGTCAATTTATGTGTCCATCTCTTATCCTGACATCTAGCTAAATGCCCTGCCCATCTCCACTTCTTTTGCTTTATGACTTGGATAATATCCAAAACGCCTGTACAAAATGACTCCCACTTACTAGCTCTTATTCTTTTTCCGTTCTCACCTGTAGGAACTAGCTGCTGGACTGTCGAGAGTAAAGAAGAGAGAGATCAGTCCTCTACGTGGTTCACATCTCAGTTGAGTCTGGAGAAGACCGACATTCTTGAACAAGAGCTGGAATCTTGTAAGCAGCTGCAAGAGTTGGAAGAAGACAATAAATGTAGGTTAACTCATAGTAATAAATAAAAACACTTTTTAACTTTTGGTTTCCATGACGATCACAAATCGAAGGAAATCGTGATCGCGTGCCTGTCTTATCTCCTACGTATCACATTTGCAACCGTCTGCTTGTGTTTGTCATGAAAAACTAAACATTAAAACCGTGCTGGAAGGTACGTGATGTTGAACCTAGCTCCCCTCTCTTGTATGGAGTGGCTTACTCCCAACTATGTAGCTTTCAAAGTCCATGCAGTCCTCCCTGGAGTATTGACAGACAAAGTCCTGCTGACAGTCTTATCAAGACGTGGGTTGGAGAATTCTCTGGCCTTTTTCTTCCCCATATAACATTTATCCGTAGATACTATGTGGTTTCAAAGATATGAACGTTTTCATTTTTGGTGGCGGAAAAAAAGTGTCATTTGCTCAATTTTGTTATAATTTATTCCTTTTATTAGTATGAATATTCCTCTTCTGTTTCTTTAAAGGGTGCATATTAACAGTCATATTTCTGATGAGGGCGCTCGACCCATTGAAACATGCCACAGAGACACTGCAGTACTTTGACACACTCATCAAAGTGGACCCTTTTCGGAAGAATTACTTTGTGGATCTGCGAAGTAAATTTATCATGGAGAATGTGATACTGGAGAATCAGGGGAATAATTCGGGAGTGCTGGATCTGTCATCTAAGGTGAGATAACGTGTGTGGGGGGGTGGGGGGTGGGGGAGGGTACGGTATGGTGTAGTGGTTGGAGCATCCACCCATCAACACCATCAGGTTTCTGACTTCAAGAAACCACCAGGAACCAGGTTCTCTTTGCTGCTTTGCAGTGTAGAAGAAGAGTGCGAATTGGGGAAACGGGGTTTGGTTCTGAAACAACTTTGTTCACCATGGCTGCCACTACAGTGATGATATATATGGGGTGGTGTTAGACTTTGTACTGAATAGAATGTTACCTCACTGTGGCGAAAACTACATCCATTATTGTGCCGTAAACTCTTCAGTGAAGACTATGCGGCAAGGTTCAATGTTGCATTTAGGTCACTAAATTTCTAGCTTTTTGCTACAAAAAGTGAGGAAGAACCTTTGATGTATACCATTTCTTCCAGAACAATTATCGTTTTAAAGACAATTGTAGGTCTCAGAATTTTATCCCTCTACCTCTTCAGCTCTTTCACTCCCCACCCCTCCCATCCCTTTCCCCTCCCCTCCTTCCTCTAAATTCCTGCAGATGCCATTGTTGCATTGCAAGTCTTGATAAGTTTCACAATAACATGGACAAGCACGAGCGCTAAAAACAAAGGTTAACGGAATTTAAACTGAACGTTGCGCTGCATTATTCTGCTTTCACTTTAACCCAGTAATGTTTTAACTGAGACACATGTCGTTTCATTCCTCACAGAATTTATCATCCTTGTACCACACGGACCATCTAGCCGGAGTCCGAGAGGTCAACCTGAGGTCAAATCGACTGAGAAGTCTCAAAGGATGCAGTATGCTACAAGCCATGAGCAAGCTGAATGCTGATGACAACGTTATCAATGACATCACAGATCTACGATGTCTTCCTTCCTTGAGAGAATTGTCTCTCCGTAGAAACGGTATCCTTTACCAAAAATGACAACCTTTATCGACCTTACTGACCTCTAGTGACCTTTTCCAAACTTAATAGTAGCGATGTGGTCTAGGTTTCATCTGTCAAAAACTGATGTTCTTTTTTGATCTTGATGTTTCAAGGTAATGTTCCATGTTATTTATAAACTACTTAATTTTTTCCTTAACTTTTCAAATTTTTCCCCTGACAGATATCGATAGTTTAGAGCAGCTCCATCCTCTCAGAGACCTGCCTCTCCTGACAATGCTTAATCTTGACGGCAACAAAGTGTCCAGTCAGGAAGACTTTATCCAAGAAATCCAGAAACTCATTCCATCTTTGAAAGAAGTAAATGGACAATGTCTTTGATGAGAGTTTTTAACTCTTGTACAGGATGACTTTAGGCAAAAGTTTCTTTTTTGAGATGTTACAGAGAATTCAGAAGGTACTGCCTTTAGTGCAGTCTGCATTTTAATACCGCTGTAACATTTGGAGTAATTACCATGCATACATCCAACCTTCCTTTATCAACGTGGTTCGACTATCCAGTTTATCGTTTATCGTTCTGCTTCCTCATTTGGATTCTTGGAAGGGGTTCAAGCTAGAAACTTGAAAGCTGTAGGACGCTAAACTTAAATTATTATAATTCAGTGATCCATATTTATAAATAATTGGTAGGGGCAGAGTTAAGGGATTAACCGTTTGGTTCTCAAATCCATTGATATCATACTAAAGAAAACAACTTTTGTCTGCATTGTGAACAAAATTGGTTAAAAGAAATGGATTGAAAATAAATAATGCTGACTGTGCAAAGAGCTGATATCACCACCAATTTAGCCTTAAAGGAGCTTTCCAGATATTTAATATATTTTGAGACCAGAACCGAAATAGCCAACATGCACAAGTTTTGCGACAGTGTTTTCAGCTTTAACATCGGTTCTGAAAATTTGACCAAAGTCATCCTGCTAGGATATTTGTTGGACTTGTAATGAAAAGTACTATAAATGCTGAGAGCAAAAACGTAATAATATTTTTGGAATATGTCAAAATTTTCCAGAGAAGTCTATTACATGGTTGGGTGGGCCTGAATGTATTTTGCTCAAACCATGGCTGCAACTCAAACATGAGAATGTTACCTACTGTCCCAACTTTTACCAAGGTGAGCCGCACTGTTTCCAAAGCTTCAAATTTAATATGCTTCTTTGATAGATGTTTTAAAGAGATGTAAAAGTTATCATTGTCCTGTTTATGTTTTTCCTATTATTGCAATATTTATAGCTATTCTTCAATCACTTCAAAACTTCATTTTTCGAATCCTGTGATGTAATCGTTTATGGGGGGGGATTTTCAAAATGACTTGCTAGATGTCCATATCGATAGTCAACAATGCAGCAAAATTAATAATCAGCTTATTTATATTTCTACAACTTTGTAGAAACACCTGTAAGGTGTAGAGCTGTTTGGATTTTAGGAGGTAAAGCATTTGAAGGTACATACATGAATAGTCTTGTCGGGTTCAAATTGTATGTCTCCGTGGCTACCGATTATCAAACTAAGGACTGCCTAGAAATTTAACAGATGAAGGTTAATTTAGGGACGAAATCATGAATTTGAAGCAATCCCAACATCTCATCACCAAGTCACTTTTCATAATGGGTCAGTAATCTACCCATACCTCAGTGTTATGATTTGTTCATAGGGACATGATCATATTACTGAACGCTTTCTTTTATCTCAAAAGCAAATGACATATTTTCGTATAAGACCCACTTATGTGGTACATTTACAAACATTCTGATCAAACATTGAAGTTAAAAAAAAAAAAAAATTTACACATCTGTGAAGCATATTTAAGTATGTTAATGCTTTATGTGATGATACAACCTTTGACACTTTGCCATCCAGGGTATGATATGTTAGCTATGATCCTGGAGTTAAATTGCTTTGGTCTCACTAATCTAGTTTGACTCCAGAGAGAGGGGTTATCTTTTCATTTATTGATGATTCTTGCAGAGGAGAGTGTCATAATGCAGAATCAAATGATCGAATCACAGCCCAGGTGTCATCTCAGATCAGGGACGTAGCCAGAATATTTGAAATGGGGGAAGCAGAATTTCAAAAGGTGCACTTCTCACAAAGGGAGCATTATAACAATTAATGGAGTGCCATGATGTACAAAGAAAAATTTTGCCCAAAATGCCTCCCACGTTGCAGGTAATAAACAATAATAAGAGTATTGTATTACGTACCAGGCAAACTTTTAGGGGAAAGATTGAGAATGGTCGCTTAGCTTCCTTTAACCTGAAAAGAGGGCTTTAATGAAATTTCCTGCTTTTAGTTAAATATTGTTTTTCGGGGGGGGGGGGAGGAATCGGGGGAGCAATTGCTATGTCCCTGTCTCTGATTGGGAAGAGGAACTAAAACAGTGCAAAGAGTGGTTTACTTCTAATCAAGCACTTCCAAAATTTCTCCAGGTCGGTGGGAGTGTCACCACAAATAATTGATTGGAGGTTTAACAGGGCAAGTCAAATTTGTATTGGTGAAGAGTAACTGTTACTCCTTGATTGAAACAAAAAACTGTTTCTATATTATCAGGAAATATTGATATTATAATAAACGTATGAAGTATGTCAAAAGTCTATAAATGAATTATTTTTCTTATTACACAGTTTTATGATAATGTAATGGGTGGGGGGAAGTTGGGTTCAGAGCTTGGCAATTACTGTAATGCTTTGTAGGCCTTTGCGGTTAAGAGTGTTTCTTGGACAGAGAGTTCACATTTTTAGAAAAATAAAGAGTGGACGTTTATGACAAAGAATTGATAAACTGTTAAATGTTGCAGGTTCCTGTTGAATGGAAGGATGGGGCAGGGGGACTGCGGGGGGCGGGGATAGTGATGATTAGAACATTTCAAGTGAATCATGTTAGTCATTTTCCAAGTGTTTGAAATCTCAAAATACTTTGGTTGCTAAGCAACTCTGTGCGGCGCCATGACTGAACTATCGAATGGGGTGTGTCACCGAGACGACGCTCAATGATGCTGAGAAGGTAGTCGAAGTTTTTACCCGTTTATTTTGCACACGTGGTTCAACAGGACCACGGTGAAAACTATAAAGTAAAATATCAAAACATTAATATACAAACATTGGTGAAACAAACACATGAATTTGGACAATCAATAATAACATAATACAGAATAGGATTTCCACTTGTAAATAACGCACAAAAGGAAGAAGTATAACAAATAACATTTGGTAACAGGAAACAAAATATAGAGTAAGATTGACAACAATTACATTCTTAATAACGATAACGCTCAACTTACAATCGTTGCCTGGCAAAACTAACCGCACGACAAACTGCGGTATACAGGGGCTTACAGTGGCTTTCTGGGGTTTACTGCGGCTCTCTGGGGTTTACGGCGGCTTTCTGGAAAATGTATAAATACACCAACAAAATGATAACCTCTGGAGAATACTCTTCCAAGACTATACTTTAAGTCAAGATACTCTAACAAATAAGCAAAACAACAAATACACGAAAAGGCAACAATAATAACAGGCACAAGAATATAGCAAAATCACATTAAAAGCAAATATCAAGAATGTGATATTTAGAGAGGTATACAATTACGATATCTAGCCCTTTATAAAACCTATATACAACATATAGGATACTTACGTACTACTTAGGATTTCTGCTATGAGAGCACATGCGTCGCCACTCTGAACCAGGAGAGGAATGAAGCATATGTTACTCATATAATACGTGGGTATGCATCGATTACGTAAGTATGCATCGATTACGTAAGTATGCATCGATTACGTAAGTATGCAAAGCAAGGATCGAGGCGGGTATAAAAGGTCACACCCTAAACATGATTGGGCGAGGGCAGCATTGACCTCTGCCCGACCTCGACCAAGCGGAAATTTCACTTTAACCACCGGGTAAAAACACACATCGGCAACGATGACAGTGTGCTTTCATGTCCTGATATGGACATTCTCGGGAGCTGGAATGGGTGCCACAAATACAGTCTGCCTTATTATTCTTGGAATACTGTAAAAGTGTGTAAGCATGGTGATTGACTGAAGTAATCTAAGCCCTTTTTCTGTCCAAAGATTTAATATCAAAACACTGCACGTGCCGCATTTGATATTTGTAGAAAAGAGCTTAGCTTACTCTACATCCCTAGGCTTCCGAAGTGTGATATGATTTGAAAATATGGCGCTAGGCGGTTTCGCAATGAATAGTCAAATGTTGAGTCAGAGAACAACCGTAATCGCATGCCGCTTTGAAGCCAACTTTCTGAGTTAACTAATGTCGCTTTACCAGTGATCATACTGTTAACGTAAATGTGTCATACCACAGTCAACTGCTTCATTGACTTTATACTGTTATTCGTCACTGCCCAAACCACCTATAGCATAGATGGAAGTTTTCAACTGACATATCCTACCCAGCACATGGTTACTGATGACTTGGCCCATGATGGGCGCTTGTACGTTATTCCATATCATAACCGTCTTAGATTTCGAGCTAGAAGCGGAGCAAGTTTAATTAACCGTAGTGAATTCGAACTTATTTGCCGCCCCCCCCCCCTGAGTAATATCCACATTTAATCAAGGAATTTCTCAAATGTTTCCATCCTTCTTTTCACACAATCTGTAGGCTTTGATATATGCTCTTAAACGTACGGCCAGCAGAAACAGCAACGATGACATGTGAAACTATGGCAAATCAATCACCGCATTAAGTCATTTTAAGCCTTTTCCGTCAATGGTTTAACTTTTCGAGCGGCTGGGTGTACATTAATATAATTGCGGTATGGCACGTATACTGGGGTGTAGCTATATGACTCATTCACATCAAATGTGCGCATGTCATACCGCGAGCTTGTATGTTGACAGTAGATCCAGTTAGTCCAATGTAACATCAATGTACTTTCCTTGGTAAAAGTAGACGGCAGTAGATCTGACGGTAAAATTGCAAATATTTTCACTGAAATGATTCCAAGTCATCATTATATATAGGCTATGGATGGCTGCACCAAATACCATGGAGGTTATTAAAGGGTGTGAAGACTCGCGCACAAAGAAACGTCTCATGCCGGTAGTCTGACCTACTTTCGAAAGAGGTGTAACAGAAGTGTTAGACACCGCCATCGATCCCAGAAAATACACACACAGTTGCTACCGTCGGTAAAGACACTATAGTACAGTCAATACACAGCTACGGTCAATACCCACAACACAGTGTACATAGCAGCGTGGACATCTCAGGTCTAGATAAAAGATAACAAGGTATCACGTTTCATTACTGTCTGCATTTTGTAGCGACAAGAAGAAAACGTCATTTGCAAGCAACGGAAAGTTAACTTTTTCAGAGCGCGGCACGCGATTTTGGGGCAAGTGTTCAATGCCTTTAAACTTCTCCGTTCCTCACCAATGGGTTGCTTTAAGTCATGGTTAGTAAACTTCGCGTCACAAAAATTAACCAATAAACAACAACGAAAAAGAAAACACGATTAAAGCACATAAACTGATAATGATGAGCGTTTGGGAGAGAGTCCATTTCTGCAACGGTATATGATGGGCCAACACACAACGTAAGTGTCTGCTCTGAAGTGCGATTTCCAATCAATAGCCAGTTTGAGTCGCTTAAAGATTACTTATAGCGCCATCATTTTAATAACATAACGACTTGACCTGCTTTTCACTGTTTTCACGGAACAAAATGTATTTGTGTTTATCTTCAAATAAACTTGACAAATATAAAATAAGGTCAAGGCGAGGGTTAACATTATTTGAGGGACATGAATCAATTTCTTGGCGAACGGCCCATCGCAAGAATCGAATTTCTCTTGACCTGGTGAACAAATTAGAATCATACTGTAGAATCATACTGTGCAGTCTTGCTGAGCAAAGGGGACGGTTGCCTCGATTCAGCTTTGCTACAGCAGTTGTTGAACAGGCCGCTTTCATCTCCCCTTCCCTTCTCCTCTCCGGCTCCCCGGTCTTAAGAAAGGGTAAAGACAGATACGCGGTCCCGAAACAGGGTCATAGTGAGAACGTTTGAACAATCTTGATGTGATCAATATATTCATTCACGTTCTTGACAGTAAGGATTTCAAAAGATTGTTACTTTTCACTCTTGGGTTTTGACAATTGGTCCCACATTTCTGATTCTTACATTGTGACTATCTTCAAGCGCATCATGAGGAGTATTGCAATATTACATAACAAACAAACAACGAGAGGGATGATATTTATAGGATATGTGTCACTCCATTGCATTGATGAATCACTGGCACGCGACTGAACCGAACTTGTGTTCTCATTCTCAGCTATTACTATTACGTTAGATTGGGGAGAGGATTTTCCTTGCATAGTATCACGATTCTCAAAACAAAAACAAAACAAAAATTACAGCCAGATGCCAAGTCAGACAACAGCAGCTACAACGCCCCCCCCCCCCTCCCCCACTCCCTCAAGAAGACAAGAAAGAAAACAATATTGCGTGTGATCTTATCCAGGGAATGGATGCTACTTACTCGAGAGTATGGCCTAAATGCCTCAAACATCTTATTTTTTGCCCAAGATATTATTTTGTCTTGTACGATTGGCTTTGACCTAACATTCCATACTGCGCAACATCGTAATAGGCTATGCATTATCACTCGAATATATGTCACCGTATCCTAGTATATATCCTTAACATCATTGTCATTAATAATGAGAATATAGAAAGCTGTATTCACGTTTGGTTATAACCTTAATTTTATTATGTCACTCCCCGGGGGTGGGATGGGGGTTCCGGGAAGTTACAACCTTGTTATCCTGGCTCATTTTCATAATGTACAGAAGCGAAGACTTAAAACTAGAGCCTCCCTATATATGACTGTGGCATAATTTTCCATGGGGGAGAGGGGGAGGGGTAGGGGTATCTTTATCTTTCAAGATATAATGATCAAGTAAGATTTCATCAAATTCTTCCAAAAGGGTGAGTGATCATTAAAACAATTCATGAGATGTTTCACTGATAAATATACAGTTCAAGTTACATTACTGACATGTGTA